>SMGU01006076.1:0-25016 GCA_004348175.1 Puccinia novopanici
GGTTGTTTTTGGGGTTGTTTGGTGGTGTTTGGCTGTTTTGGGGGGTGTGGTGGGGGTGGCTGGTTGGTTCCTGCTGAGTTTTGCCTGGGGAGGGGTCGGCCACCCACCCAGAAGTTTGTTTTTTGCCGCGACCCCCGGGGATGGAGCGGGGGAATGGCTGCGGCACCCGGCGACCCCCATTTGATGGGGGGTCGATCCTTTTTTGAAGGAGCGACCCCCCATTTGTAATGGCGGCGTCGCGACGCAGGCCCTGACAACCGAAATTGGTTGTCAGGACCAGCTGCGGACTGCTTGGCGAATGTGACCGGCGACCCCCGCAACGCCCCCCGCAAAATGGGTGTTGCGCGTGATCAATTCCTGGGGGTTGCAGGTCGAAGACCCTTTTTTAATCATCTTAGAATTGAATAGAAATAGCAAATTGTAATAGCGGTTGATTGAGTCTTGGAGAAAAGATGCTTCAGTGCAAGTGAGCTTCCAGTACTTGGCTAGTCAGAGGATCATATGACCGATATCTTCAATGGAGTGATTTTTGAAACGGCTACACGTCAATAGGCTGGGTGAAGGAAGAAAGAAACAACATAGATTTCTTCATGGAAGACTTTTGTTTGTGCATGAAGCACATTGAGACAATGTTGTTTGACAGGCTCAAAACATGTGTACACATCAACATTTGATATTTTCTTGTAAGCATCTAGTAGCTCTTTCCAGATGTCTAAAAGAGTTGTATTGACCCGTTCCAAATTACCGATGGCATCAACAACTGGTTTAAGGAGAGCAAAAAGTATTTGGTTGGCAGTAAATTGATCAGAATCATTAATGACTTTGAGAACTGCTTTGGTCATTGTTGGAGTATCAACAAGGAGGTCTTTTAGTAGTTCTACACATTTCAGGAATCCGACTTCATGAGATTCAACCCCTAGACAGACTTTTGCCATTGAGTACCATCAAGTTTTGCAGAGATTTTGGAGGTTATGTTGGACTCCATTGGCTTTCTGCCATGTAGCAGCGGTGGGCCGCTACGCTACATGGGCAAAATAGTGTAGCGTAGCGGTGTTTTTTTTTTTTCCCGCCAACGCTGTAGCATTAGCGTTGCTACAGGGCCGCTATGCTGCGTTACGCTACGCTACAGCGCTTGTAGCGGCTATTTTCTGCTACAAAGCGCTGTAGCGCAGCGTAGCAAGGCCTTTTTTTGGCCTTGCTCCATTAGCGTTAGCGCAAAACCGCTAACAGCAACGGCAAAAGCCGTTAGCTGTTAGCGGTTTTACGCTACGCTACCATTAGCGTAGCAGCCCGCTGTTGCATGTAGAAAGGTGTTTGCGCCAAAATCCAGCACTTGAGAAGTAATTCACCAGCATCTTATTTCCTTTGAGAACAGCATCCATACTTGGATGACCTACAATTCGCTTGGCAATCAGATTGAAAACATGCAAGGTGCAGTGAACTCAACAAACATGGGTATGTTCTTTTTTCATATTTCTCTGGATACCCAATAAAAGTCAGTTGAATGGATGATTCAATGTTATGATGGTGCAGAATTGCTCACCCAAATTTTGATCATGGTTGATGGAGAGTTGGTGACAATTGCACAGAACTGATTGAAGCTGACTTGTTTTGCTCTCAAAGAGCTCTTGATTGCAGAGAAAATATTTTCTGCTGTGTGACGCTCTGAGTTGAGATCAAGAACATCAAGGAAGTACTTCATTTTTGCACCTTTCAGGGCCATCAAGGCATAGATGCTGTTGCCAGAGTTATTAGTCCAACCATCCAAGGAAAGGGTAAGTTGTTTCTGCTCCTTGAGCAATTCATATATCTTGACTTCATGCCTGTCATGTACCATTGGCAATATCTTCTCCATCATCTGAACACGGCAAGGTAACTTGTACAGAGAATGAGCTAGTTTGGACTGGTATTCCTGGAAATATGGATTTTCAAGAAACACCAAAGGTATATTGGAGCTAAGGAGTGATTTCAGTAGCAGTTGGTGTAGCTGGGAAACCTTCTCATTTGATGTTTCTCAAAAATATGGCTAGACAGAAGGTGCTTGGCTAGAGAAGTTTCTGGGTGGAATCAAAACAGAAATACATCTAAGGCGTAGTCCCGAACGGCGGGGTTTGGGGTTCCACCCCGTGCCAATGCCCCGGGGCTCAGGGTCCGGGATGCCCCTGTGCGCACACCCCGAACCCCGGGGATTTGGCATTGTTGGGGGCAGTCATCCATTTTTACTCACAATTGTTTTTTTTTTTTTCAGTTGGTGAAAAAAAACCCCGGGACATCGGGGAATATCCGATAATACCCGGGGTCTGGGGTTTGGGCTGGGCATGAAACCCTGCCCCAAACCCCAGGACAACGCCTTACCTGAGGCTAAAATCATGAAAAAAAAGTCCACGGGGCATCGGGGCATATCCGACAGTACCCGGGGTCTGGGGTTCGGGCTGGGCATGAAACCCCATCCCGAACCCCGGGACTACGCCTTAAATACATCTGTAGTCTTCTTCATTGTCAGAGGTTTCTGGTCTTGTTGAACTAGTTGGACCCTCAGCCTTCAACACTTCTTGAATATAAGCAGTTTTTTCTCCGAAGAAATAATTGGACAGGAGTTCTTGATATGGGAGAAGAGCTGGGTTGGTTTTGCTTGGGAAAACACCTTTTGACAGTAGGTGCACTTGGCTTGCCGCCTTTGAGATTGATCCTTGCATAAGTTAGACATTAAAAATCCAGTCCACTGCAAGCCATGTGACTTTGTTGGCTTAGCCCAATCCAGTGACTCAGAGTTAGAGCCATCTCTGATTGGTGGCATGATGAGGAAGGAATAGCAAACAGGAAAGAAATGGCTGAGGCAGTGTGGCTACCAATGTGAGGTCCCAAGTTCCAACTCATCAAGCAGCAAGCTAGATTCTATTCATGCCATTGCCAACCCTGGGGCCCAGTCCCCAAGTATGTCACTTATCACATAAAGACTAAAAGTGCATTCCCATGATCTATTCAAAGGGACTGGGAGAGCTGCCAGACTCCTATTCCAGGGGTCCAGGCTCTCCCAGTAAAATATGGCCTAGAATGTGCACGCCACCCCCCTTATTTCAACCATTGGGGCGCACCCCCATGCACACCCATGGGGCGGGCACACTTTGGCGTGCACCTGGACTTGGTGCCATCAACCCTACTTGTAAGCATGTGTCCCTTCTCATGAGGTTTGCACCAGGGTAATTAGGGAGTTTCAAAGTTGAGTGCAAGTGACTTGCCTGAATCTTGGCAAGTTGCTCTGCACAAAAAACTACGCAACTTGAGTTGGCAAAATTCATGTAAGTGGTTAGATATGACAGGGATGACATGATCTGCATGAATTTTGGCAGTTTGATCCGCACAGTTTTTTGTGCAGAGCGACTTGCAAAAATTCAGGCAAGTCACTTACACCCCGGGTGCAGTCGGTCGAAATGGATTCGCGTCTGAGGCGAATTCATTTTGATGTGCCCCTGCGTAGGGGCGGACGAGTTGGCGACGGTCCTCGTGTTCCCCAAAAATCCACCATATTTTTTCGACTCTGATCCGGCAGCTAAACCGGGTCAGTTTCGCTCTGGCAACCTCGACGGAATTAAATCAATTTTTTTCGGTTTTTTTTCTGGCAATATTAAGTAAAAAATTGGGTTGCCGCACCGCATTCCGGCCCTCAACCCACCTCAAAAAGTATGAGTATGGAGGATCAAACACACCCACATCCTGGGACTCCTCAAGAGCAGACAGGAACTAACTGTTATGCCAACAAGAGCTTGTTGACTGATGGCATTGTATTAAATATAATGCCATCAACGAATTAAGTCGGACTCTTTTTTTTTCTAAGTCCCTTTCAATTTTTTTTTTTTTGACTTCTTGTCAGACCCACTTTTCTCAAGTTTTCAGGTCATTTTATGACCTTCTAGCCATTCAAGTTAAAGTGAGTTTCGTCTCAAAATATCCGGCCAAAAAAAAAAAAGAAAAAACACCGGACACTGCCGGACCGATGCCTTGGAAAACCGAGGTGGTGGAAGATGCCGGATTTGAGTTCTGAACTCAAATCTGGCAAGATTTTCAGTCAAAACTGGGTTCAAAACTCAGGGCCTGTACCACAGCGCCCGCCATTTTTCAAAACTGTTTTTGCCCGTTTTTTTTTTTGCGCTTTTTGGGAAACTGTTTTTCTCCAAACAGAAAAATCCAAACGCGTACCAGATCCAACAAACTCGGCCACTTCAAACAACCAAGCTCGTCAGCATTCCTACGCATCCGTCAATCAATACTTTTCAACAGCCCAGCAATCTATTCCAATGTCCTCGGAACTGGTCTTCCTAATCTCACTGGCATCGGCGGCTGCAGCGGTCATAATCATTAATTATTACCATCAAGAAGGCGAACCATACTATGGTGATGGCGGGCAGGCCAAATATGTGCACTTCGTGTTGGACGCAGCACGCCCTGACCTTTTTCGTGAAATCACTGGTCTAGAACGACCCACATTTGACTCCCTTGTCCAGGAACTACGAGACTCTCAGCTACTTGAAGATGGACGATCGGTCACTGTTGAAGAACAAATTCTGATTTTCTTGGACATTGTTCGCTATAACAATTCTATGCGACAAACGGCCGTTAAGTTCCGTCGCGGATTATACACAACTAATCGGTACATTTTCTTTCTTCTTATACTAGTATATTTCCATCACTCACTGTCTGTGGGATTTTCAGGTACTTTGCCAGCGTACTCGAGGCAATTGTCCAGATTTATCCTCGATATGTGAAGTTCAACGAAGCTACAACCTCCCTACCTGATCACATCCGCAAAAACCCCAAATTCAAGCCCTTCAAGAAATGCCTTGGCGCTCTCGACGGTGTCTTGGTTCCAGCTCGGGTTCCACTCAACATCCAATCATCTTGGCGATCGCGGAAAGGAATAATATCCCAGAACGTATTGGCAGTAGTCAATTTCAACTTTGAGTTTGTCTACGTCTTAGCTGGGTGGGAAGGCAGTGCACATGACACTCGAGTCTTCAACGATGCCACCTCAAAAGGTTTGACGATCCGAGATCGCTGCTACTTTCTTGCAGACGCAGGGTACGGTCTCCAACCTGGTCTGATGACACCATACCGGGCAGTCCGATACCACCTTAAGGAGCAAGCAACTGCGAGGTTGCGCCCTTCGACATTCAAGGAACTCTACAACCTTCGCCATGCTTCACTACGCAACATAATCGAACGGCTTTTCGGTTGCATGAAAAAAAAATTTACAATATTGAAAACGGCCCCTGAACTTGAGTTGAAGAAACAGGTGCAATTGATTTATGCACTCTGCTGCCTGTGGAACTTCTTGCGAAGGCATGAATCGCTGGAATCTCTTTTGGACGACGAAGATGAAAATACAAGACCTGGTGATGGGACCTCATCTAACGATGATGTCAATAACTCAGAGGAAGATGCCTACATGAAAATCAGGCGCGATCGAATTGCCAACAAGCTATGGAAGCAATATCTTGCTTACAAGGGACACACTTAATTGACTGATCCTCTTTTGTTCTATTGAGTTGTTGTGGCTGTCAAACGATGTCCTTGAAGCTTTTCATTTCTTTTGTATTCATGTATGTGCGTGTGTGGAACCCAAAAGAAACACAAGAGTGGAAAAAACCCAGATGGCTGTATTTTGGCAAGGAAGCAAAAATAATATAAACGAGCGAGTGAGAAAAAATATATAAGAGAGATAAACGAGCGAGCGACTCCAAAAAAAAAATATAAGAGAGATAAACGAGCGAGCGACTTCAAAAAAAGAGATGATAAACGAGCGAGCGAGTGCGACTCCAAAAAAAGAAATAATGGAATGAAGAAAATTTGTGGAACAACTAGCAGACACAAAGATAAAACAACGCTTCAGGACAGGCTGTTTGCCTCCTTTTGAAGCCACAAGCGGCAAATGTTTTTGGTTGAAGTCTTGACTAATGATAAGAAAGTAGAAGCTTTTTTTTCATTTTCAAGAACAAAAACAAATTGAATGTAATCTTCCTCATTGATGTCGTTGAGGAACATTTCAGCCAGAGTTTCGAGGGCTTGTGCAGATATCGACTCTTGGGGTGCATCAGAATTGCCGTTGAGAGTAGTCGATTGTGGACCCGCCTTTGACGACGCGAGTGAATTGCTGGCATGGTTAATCGCTCCTATCAAGCTATTGATTGACTGAGTTACCACGGATCCTTTTGTTTCCCGCACGCGCTTGCTGGATGAAAAGGAGGCCGAAGTCGAATCCGAAGGTTTGGTGATCCCATCGGAGCTCTCATCATCAGACGAGCTTGATGGGGGAAGTCTTTTTTTTTTCGATCGGGCCTTCTTCTTTTTGGGTTCTGTTGAAACTGGTTCTTCCCTTGGTGGTAGACCCCCGTCAGCAAGCTCGCCAGTTGCATATGTCCCCGTGAAGACTTGATCCGCGAGTTCAAAAATCGGAAATGGCTTGTCTTTCAGTTTGCCAAAGTTCCGCCTTGGGTGTGCTTGTATCAACTCGTCCCAGGTGCGTTGGTCGGCAGTCACAGTGCATTTATCACTGTCCCAGCCAAAGCCAGATTGATCGCATAAGAATTTGTAGTCGGCGTACTGGGATCGAAGTGAATTCTTCTGATTTTTAATCTGCTCGCGGTTGAGGTTGAGTGTGAAGCATTGATTCAAAGCATTCATCACATTTGTCCAACCTTCTTTTTTCAAATTACCGTTGTCAGTAGCGTGACCTGCGGACGTTTCGTGAGCAATTAATTCAAGGAGCTTTTTCTTCTCCAGAGTCGACCACGTGTGGGGTGATTTGCCATCTACATCCATCTGAGTTCCTTGGGGCTGGTCCGTCTTGGGTGTGGTGGATGGCATGACTTGGGTGGGCTTTGGGGTTGTTTTCGAGGATGGTAAAGGCTTTGGGGTAGTGGTTTCTGGCGGTGGCTTCTTGTGGGAGCTTGGCTGCTTTTGACTTGGGGTTTTGTAGGACTTGCCTTTAGGGGGGAGGACCGGATTTGGGATTGGAGGTAGATTGAGAGGTGGAGGTAGAATATCCGGATCTTCAGAGTGTGTATATTCATCGGAGTTGATGAGGTTAGGATCTATCATGTTGTATATTGTTGAATATGAGGATGTTGTGTGATGTTGTGAGCGGGAAACTGCTTTTGGAAACAGGGGGGATGCTGTTTCCAAAAACAAGTGAGAAATGATGAAAATGATCTCTTAGGTTTCAGAAAAAACAGGCACCTGTGGTACGGGTTTTTGGTCAAAATTGATTCTGGCAAAAAAAAACCAGAAAATCAAAACTCGCGGGCGCTGTGGTACGGGCCCTCAGTTTTGACGCAATCATTTGAGTTCTCAACTCAGATTGCACTCGGAAACCTTGCAAAAAAAGGTTTTCGTGAATCACAAAAATCATCCGCAAAAAAAACGGCATTGCAACGAAGCCGTTTTGATTTCGTTTTCAGGTCCGGGTTCACAACCCAACCGTTTTTTTACCAACGAGGAACCTTGAAAGTACACCCGGGGTGTACTTGGACTTGAATTCCTCATGGTAGGATGATTATCCGCCGGGGTGCGGGCTCCGACAGCTCCGGTCCTCGTGATCTCGGCAATCCGCTCCGAGCCTTCGCCAGTGTTCGCCACTACAACTACTGAAATAAGATACTCAAGCAGTCGTCTGCGTACATTGATTAACATCCGCGATGGCTTCGATTGCGGCTAACTTTGTCGGACAGGGTAAAAAGGTATTCGTTTCTCTCTACCCATTCGTAGCAAGCAATGTACCTCTTGGGTGAAAACCTAACTTAAAGGACCTCTGACGACTATGTAATACATTCATCTTGATGATGGCACCTGGAAGATTATAGGTATCGGCAGGTGCTTCAGCTTCGCGAGACCTTTTTGCTTTGGTTTATACGGCCGCTCCTGTCTCATCCGCAACCCTTTTATAACCCCTCTGGTGTGATACTATTTGTCGTTGCAGGAACTACTTGGATCATGTCAAAGAATTGAAGAACCAAGTCAGTGGCACGAGAAAAGTACCAAGATAAGGAGAAAAATGAGTGTACTGACGACTCGTTGTGATTGATCAGACGCCCTCCAAGCCGTTCTTCTTCTTGAAGCCGACGACCAGCTACATTACTCGGGGACAAAGGATAGAGATCCCAGCAGGCATTGATTGTCATCATGAAGGTGAGTGAATCCCTGCAAAGTATACTAACATGTTCAAGGCCCATTCTTGGGGCCACTAAATATCAACACCCCTTGGCAGTCGAACTGGGAGTGATTATTGGACACAAGTGTCGCTCGGTGATTGCACAAGACGCCATGAAGCATGTGGCAGGATACACCGTCGCCATTGATCTCACCGCTCGCAACCTCCAAGAAGATATCAAGCGTAAACAACTCCCCTGGTCATCTGTCAAAGGCTTCGACACGTAAGTCATTGATCCCTAATATTACACTCACCTTAATCTCACCCGTCCTGTGGCCCTTATATATCATGTGCTGCTCCCCAAAGCTTCTGTCCTGTTGGTAACTTCATCCAGGCCAAAGATATCGTCGATCCGCATCAGCTGTCCATATGGCTCAAGTTAAATGGACAACTCAAACAACACAGTTCGTTCACATTTCTTCTTCCCCCTGTTTTTTCTTTTTTGGCACGATCGGCGTCACTCATCAACCTGGACCCTTTTTCTATTGTTATGGTTATAGGCTCGACTGAAAATATGATATACAAAATCCCAGAGCTGATTTCGTACTGTAGTGGGATCATGACGCTGGAAGAAGGAGATTTAATCCTCACAGGTTCGTCAAGCTCCTTCCTTCTACTTGATGAGAAGATTCGAAACAAATATTGTGTCAACGAGAGAAAAAGCAAAAGTGAATGCTCGTATATTGAGCTGTTTCGACACCATCTGCATATCATAGGCACACCGGCAGGAGTGTCATCGGTTTCACCAGGCGATGAGGTAGAGATCGGACTGGAACAAAAGCCGCAGGTTGGAAACTCCCAATCCCAGATACTCGACCAATTAAAATTTACAGCAATCCAACGTCCCGATGGACTCACCTATGATCAACTGAAGGTTTGAAAACTCTTCTCTGAAACACACATCCTTTCTCATTCCACTCTTTCTCTTTAGTATCCTTCCAGCCAAGCAAACTCTTTACAATCAATATGTGTCCGATCTTGCGCTGGGAAGGTTGATGCTCTAGCCTCACAGACTCTGACGAGCAATGCGTGAAGCTTAAAAACGTACACACCCATACCAATGCTCCTGGGATTCCGGGCTGCGACCATTGGTCAGCACGGTCCAATTGCCAAGCAAGTGTCACGATCAGGTGATACTGCAGCCACGCTGGCACCATAGCACAGACTGCTGGCGACATGGCTGCAATAGTGTTCGATGAGCAATGCTCAATGGGTTTGTCACCTGCAGCCTGAGAATCATAGCCAAAAAAAATGAGCTTGCAAAAAATAATAAAAATACTTATAGCCCTTGTGCACTAAATAACCATTAGCCTGGTTCACCTTGGGACCTTCAGCACAACTTTTAGCAACTTTGAACATGTATCTTTCATAACTTTTGTTCATCATCAGATCTGTTTTGGGCCAACCTGAGCACTTGAAAAAAATGTCACAATGTGATGACATGTGGGTTCAAAACGGTGTGCAAGATCCCAATGTGAGACAGGCTATTTATTCTCCTCAATATGGCACATTCACCCTGTTTGTCAAAAAAAAAAAAAAGCTTGGGTTGATGCCTACAAAAAGATTTGGAGTGGGTGTTCTATCATTTAGGGTACAAGATTATGTGGTCAAGAAGGTGTATCATATTAAAATCACCTAATTTTGTTAACCCATTTCATTCATAAAGCTGCTCACCCAGGTGCCATGCTTTTTTTTATACCCAGAAAGTAAGCATTTCAAGCAATCCTTGATTTGTAACTGAGGGCTGACCTTAAAGCCATGGTCAAATGAAACCTCAATCATTGTTGTATGATCAAACTTGAACAAGGAAACAGTCACATTTTTTTGACATGTGCCTAAAAACACACTATGTGAGATGGTCTATAAATCCTGCAGTAAGCAGTCATTCAAGAACATACACACCAGGGCGGAACGGCTCAGCCGGCATTGCCCCCGCAACTGGCCGGTCCCATTGACGGCACCATGACCATCGAGTGTGCCCCCCTGGCGTGCCATGAGCCAGCCATCACAGTGGTGTGTACGGGGGCGGCACGGGTCAACCTGTCGCCCTGGAGACGAGGCTGCCACGTTGGGTGGGCCTGATTGGGGCGCCCCGGGACGGTTGTGCAGATAACCGCACTCTGGTCGTCTTGGGCGGCCCCACTCTTGCGTCGTTTTGTCCTTGTGGTCAACCAAAGGGCGCCTGGGGTGCCCGGAACAACCATGGGGCGCGGCAACGGGTCTTTGGCCGCCGCCTTCAGGACGCCATGAGGGAGCCGACAGGTCCGCCTCTGGCGGATTTGTCCCAGTTGCGGTCTTGTATGCATCACAAGACCGCAACTGACAATGTCCCCCTCCCACCTTACCAGACCCTGCTCAAGTCGATGTCAGGTGGGTTCTCAGTGTGGTGGAACTCAAACCACCAATCAATTTTTCTTTTTTTTTTTGGAAAAACGACTTGTCTAAAAAAAATTCCACCGGTTGGGGTCGTAAATCGCCGGTATTGGTTGTATAATGACCAGACGCACGGTCCTAGTAAGTTGTTCATGGACTTGTGGTTATAAGTGCCACGAGTCTAACTCCCACACAATGTGACAATGCAGGTTCAAGGCTGGGTGGAGAGGCTTTTTTTAGTCATTGGGCCTCTACTTTTGTGAGGAAGCCATGGCGCCACAATGACGTCTGGGTCCCCGAGGCTCCCCAAGCAGTGAGGTGTTGCTGTTGCATCCCAAGGAGTCACCCTTGAGACAAAACAAATGCAGCACATGTCCGCCCTCCCGGGATGCCTTGCGGATGAGTTCCGGAAGGGCAGCCCACTGTTGCGCGGTCATCAGGACGTGCCAGCAGTTGCCCCCTGGGCATCACACCCAACCCGGTGTGTAACAGCCTCATGTGACACATGGAGACTTGGACACCATTTCTTATTCATTTTGTTGTAAATTGTTGTAAAATCCTGACACCTTTTTTTGGACTCACTCAGACAAGCCAAAATTGACTCAATCTGATAAGAGAAATAAAGAAAAAAAAGGCAAAATTTATGAGTAACCATATTAATCTTCACTACTTGTTGTATCCAGCCTGTCAGTCAACCCAGAGTCATGAGCTGAACTCAGTTTTCTGCATTCTGTGGGGCACAGCTAAGACCTCATCCCAGCACCTGCGGACCCTGAGGCGGCGCATGAGGAGATTAGCCAGATTACCAGGGTGTGGGGGCGACCAATGGACCACAAAGCATCTCTTTTTCAGGATGGAAGAATCTATCAGTGTAGATTGGTCTTGAACATGATGCTACAGAGTCCAACTGGAGGTGCGTCATTCCAGAGATGTGCAGGGTGACATGTCTGTGACAGGAGTCTCCTGATAGAGCCCGACAGCGCTGACTCATTGTTTTCGTCATAACCAAAAACCAACGGAGTATCACCAAAAACCGAACACGGGCATACGCAATCGGAACCTGCCAACAGGAGAAAGGAACCCTATCCAATATGGTTCGTCAGTTGCGAATCATTTGCTTGTGCTCTTCGCTTGACTGTCATTAATATAGAAAGAGGGCAGTAAACTGACAAGACGTCATTGGCGCGGATGTCTGGAAACGAAAATCGTAGTCGATCATGGAGTTGAATGGCGGGTCGGTGGTGGCCATGGTGGGCAAGGAGTGTGTGGCGATTGCGTGTGATTTGAGACTGGGAAACCAGGCATTGACGGTGGCATGTAACTTCGAAAAAGTTCGCTTTACAACATTCTCTTCCCGCTCTCATCCCTCCCGCCCCACCCTTCTGGCTTTGTGATGTGGAAGGAAGTCATATGGTTTTTGCGCGCTGATCGATCCTCGAATTATCAGGTCTTTCAAGTTACCGATAAAATCTTCATTGGCCTTCCTGGATTGGCAACCGACACATTCACCCTGTCAGTTCATTCACATAACCAATTCTTGAAGTCACGTCATACATTCATAAACACGAAAGAATAAGAAGAAGAAAAAGCGGACTTTCATCTAATGTGTTTCTGGTTTAAATACAGGAAGAGTGTGTTTCGACATCGGGTGAACATGTACAAGATGAAAGAAGAGCGAGTAATCGAGCCACAAACGATGGCCCATTTGATCTCGTCCACGCTGTATCAAAAGCGGTCAGCCTGCTCAATTTCTATTTAAAGACTGTGGAAGCAAGACGGACTCCCAACCCTTGAGACTGATTGTTATGGTCGATCGCCGGGGCTTCTTTGTGTTTTAGGTTTGGACCTTACTTTGTCGAACCAGTGGTGGCTGGCTTGGATTCGAAGAACGAGCCGTTTATCGCTGCGACCGATCTGATTGGATGTATTAAGTAATTTATGTCTCTCTGATGCTGAACTATTTTTTGAAGACTACAGGGGGGGAATTGAGATGAAGGCTGACGCTAACCTCGCAACGCCCGTAGTTTTGCCAAAGACTTTGTAGTTTCTGGCACAGCCTCCTCGAAGCTCTTCGGGATGGCAGAGGCCTTGTGGGAGCCCAACCTAGCGCCGGAAGACCTCTTTGAGACTATCAGTCAGACGCTCTTGAACGCCGTCGACAGGGACGCCTATTCCGGCTGGGGCGCCGTCGTCTGGATCATCGAGGCTCATCAAGTCACCAAAAGAGTCCTCAAGGGCCGCATGGATTGATCCATTTTCGTTTTGTTGTGCTTTCCTCAATCCCTTTTATTCTTTACTTTTATTTTAAACTTCTGAATGAGAAAGATCAAATATACACAAAACACCGTGGATCATCACAAGCATACAAGGAAGAAAAAGCTGCCAGTCATAAAATGGAGTACTTTCCCTTTCAGTTGACATGCAGAAAGCCCAAGGAAGCTTGTGGTGTTACTCCAACCTTTCTCAAAGAGTGATTCAGCCAAGCTTTGGTGCACATGTTGAACTCAAAGTTTGAGTGGTTCATTTCCAACCTACTGTGGTGCACGGATGAATAGGGTTAGTGAGGAGGACAAGAGATGAAACCTAATCTCAAAGTATTGGATGTATATAGTTAAACTTTCATGCCATTCTGTTCTTCTTTTCTCATCCGATTCTTTTATTGTTGTTTCATCTCAGAGTCTAACTTGCTCTCAATCTCATTGTAGCTTGTGTTGCCTCCAGGTATGCTATATTGTTATCACTTCTTCACTTCTATTGTTTTCTCATTTCTCACTCTTCTTCTTTGTTCAGGTTTGCTTTCTCTCCCCCATTGTTAGTCACACCAAGTTGTGTCCTAACATCCATGGTTGGAAACCTCCAGTTTAGAAATAAATGATCTGATTCTTTTATTGTCGTTTCATCTCAGAGTCTAACTTGCTCTCAATCTTATTGTCGCTCGTGTTGCCTCCAGGTTTGCTTTCTCTCCCCCATTGTTAGTCACACAAAGTCGTGTCCTAACATCTGTGGTTGGAAACCTCCAGTTCTTGTGTTCATTAGCACAGTCACTGTGCACACTGCACCTGTGCCAAAAAAACTACACATGCAAACAGGTGGAGTTTAGATGGCAGCTTGGTTGGAGCATGCTGAATTTCAACTACAGGCAGTTGGGCATTTTTTTTTTTTTTTTTTTGCAGTGTAAAGGATTTAAACTGGATTCTAGCATAACACTAAATAATTCTTTTTTTTTGAAAACTTTGATTACATGTAGTATACTTGCAACTTTGGGCCTTGCAAAAGCTCTGAACGCAAAAGCCAGTGTAGCAAGGGAGGATGGTCCACAAATACTACTGTTGGATTTTTGCTTGTAACCCTCTTTTTTGCCTCTGTCACTCCTTTTCTCTGGTCAATTTCTTCTGTTTATTTTGATTCAAAATTCCCTTGCTCTACCCCCCCCCATAACTTGGCCATTTTGTATTTAACTTATTTAGTTCCCTCTAAGCTCATGAAAAGAAAACTATCAGTTCTTGAACCCAACTGTTCCTGGTGTTGGCACTTAAGCCCCAACACTCAGCACTCTCTGCCAAGGCACTTAAGCCCCTTGGATTTAGTCAATTGGTATTTTTCCAGACATTGTCTGGCTTTATTTTTTATTATTGAGAACATCTCTAACTTCAACATTGCTGTTTTTCATTAACTACTCAGGACCCTGAATATTATTCCAAATTCTATCCTTTGTGTTATCAAGTTCCCTCCTACCAATCAGGGTTTGATCTTAAGAATGTGGAAGCATTGATTATAAGGAAGCTTGTCCCTTGGGACATCTGGGACTTAAAGGCCTGTACATCACACTAAGGAAGAAAATCCTTCTATAGTAGAAATAAAGCTCAAGTACACTCCTATACTCTAATGATAAGCACTTACTTTCACTTCCCTTAGATGTCTGCAATCTGGAAAGAGATTCTGATCTCTGATTCTCTTCCTCTCTTTCTTTTCACAACCCATTTGCTTTTTGGGTTTACTTAATTACACACAAGAGATCCTCTCTCTCCTGTCTAGGTAAGTGTTCCTTTCCCTTTCTCACCTTCTTTTCTTTGTATCTCTCTCACTTCTCAGAATCTGATAAATCCCCAAGGTTGCCTGCCACAAGATGACCTTTAATTCTACTCTTTGAACATGTTTTTCTTTTGGGTTATAAGAAATTGAAAGCTGTCAATTTTGATCAGAGAAAGAAAAGGGGATCAACTGAGTGGGTCTTTATTTTGCCAAGTGGGAAGTCTCCCCCTGTTTATAATATCGATAAATTTATTTTATAGGTTCTTGAAAAAATATCAACCAAGGACTCCATTGACACAATTTCTGGTACTTGCCTTGTTTTTCAACAACAGTTATTCACAAGAATTTTATTGAGATGGGTTACAGTTCAAGGGAGCAACATGGCGTAAATGATAGATCCTGATTACCCTTTGTTAAATCTTCAAGTTCCAATTGAATGTGTGAGTTGTTGCTGTTGTGTTCTCAACTTGAAGCTTCCACAGCGCATTCACACTTCAAACTCCACATTGGCTCAACCCGAGACTGACTGAGGCTGTTGACCGCTTCACAACCAAACGAGAACCTCAACGAACCATACCAGAACCACCGCGAACCACCACCAGCAAGAATTATCAACCTTCTGTCGCCGGAGATGGACTCGATGCCTGGCTTGGAACTGTTTAACTCCTACGAGCAGGAGTTCAACGACCTCGTCATCAGCATCAGGAATGCACTCAACGTCGACGCCAAAAACTCGGTCGGTGGTACGCCTGAAAAAAAACCCGATCTCTGCATCTCTCACAAACCCCATGAAAATCATAGCTTTCAAAAAATGCTTACCTTGCCTCTATGTCGTGTTGGTCTCGGTGCACAGAGCAGAGGAAGGCCATCTTGAGAAGGGTAGAAAGAGACTATGAGGAGGCCGAAGAAATCGTAAGCCTTGTCGAGTGGTTTTTCAAAAGATTGCAAAACATCTTTCCATTAATCGTGCTGCTTCTCATCTTCACCCACAGTTATCGCAGATGGATGTGGAACTCCAGTCCCTGGACAGGGCCCTGAAGCCTACCATCAGCCAGAAACTGAAATCCTTCAAGGGCGAATTATCCAACTTCAAATCCCAAATCGTTGAGCTACATTCCCATCCTATCCACGAAACCCTGAATAACCGCATTGTGGGCATGATCAGCACTGACTTGACGTCTTTGCCCCCTCTCGTCGATTTACTTATCTACACACGCACAAATGTTAACGATGTTCTGGATGAAGAAACAAGCGCATTCGCAAGCGAGCGGTTCGGATCCGCATTCGGACTCGGCATACCCGGAAGACACGGGTCTGGGGGCCTCGACGAAGGCGCAACAGGCACAACGGGAGCGTCTGCTGAAGGCGAATTACCTGCTCGAGTCGGGCTCGGATCGGCTCGATTCGAGCCATCGCATCGCCCTCGAAACCGAGCAGTTGGGCTCTAGCATCCTCCGCGACCTTCGGGGACAAAGGGAACAGATCGAAAACACTAGGGATACCGTTCAGTCTTGTTTCTTGCTCCCCCTCACCCCCTGCCATTACAATTACTTACTTGCATTTCGTCTATTCATCAGTTGAGAGAGGCTGATGGTCATCTCGATAAAGCAAGCAACACACTCAACAAGATGATCCGAAGGTGCATGATTCGTTTCACGACGCCCCTATCGCCCCTAAATCACAAGACCAACCACTTTTCTTTGAACCTATGGGCAAAAAAGGCTTTCGTCGATTTTCACTGACTTGAGTCTGCTCCTTCTTTCCCCTGTATTGGCTTAGGATGTACCAACAACGTGTGATTTCGGGGGCAATCATTGCCGTCTTGATTTTGTTAATGTGAGCCCTTCCTCTATTAAATGAGATTTATTTTGAGGAACCAGCTGACCATCCATCCCATTTCAAATCCTGGATGCCTCCTTTTGAAACAACAGCTTGTTTATCTTATATTCCAAACTCAAATGAACTGTCCATTCTGTAATATCATATTTATTGTCTTTCTCCCTTTGTTTAAATGAACATCCACTTATGCATCCTCCATCATTTTTCTCTTGTCTCTTGAATGTTGTTATTTTTCATTTTTTTCATACCTCCATTCCGTTGCATCTACACAGGCCAATTGATATCCACTGCTACCTACATTAACAGAAAGAATGAACACATCAGAAAAAAATGCAGGTGGGCGGGTTCAAATCACATGGCCACTAGAGCTGTTTGTTGCTTGTCTGTTTCTGTTGATCATTAGCCTGGTACCTGTAGGGCATTTTTATGCAAATGCCATAAAATTGAGTCTGCTTGCTTGCATAAAGTAAATTCTCACGGCCAAACATTATCTCAACTTGATTAAAATTTGCCTTGTTGCAGATTTATTTAACTGCAAGCAATTAGCAGCTACATGAACCCCGCTATTGCAGTCAGTAATTCTTACTGTATACTTTTCTTCTGCTGGCAGGACCTCAAATAAAAGAACAATGCAAACAAGGGGATGTATTATTCATTATTTAATAATTGCCAAGGACAACTGTGTCAATTTAAATCCCAGGCAAGTTTGATAACCCATTGGTTTCCAAAAAATCTAGCATTGGCTGGGTGCAGCACCCAACCTGTCTAGGATTCACTCCTCAACCAAGTCAGGCTTGCTGGTGGTGTGTTCCTGATGTACATGCTTGCCATGAGGCTGATCTCTACAGGATCATTATGGGGGCTGGATATTCATTGGCTTGTGGCCATTCTCACTGCTCACAAGGTCCTTTCTTGACCTGATCGTTCTCAATACTCCCTGTTGGCCTCTTCACTACTAAAGTAGCATTTAAGGGCACTAATTGACAGAGAATAATAGCTTCATTATATTATTGTAAAGCCCTTCTCAGCCTATTATTTCAGGGAGTGAAATCCATATTCACTGTTGGATTCTTCCTGCTGAGACAGTCAGGGAATATCCTGAGTATATTAAGTGAGATAACACTTACATGGTGTAAGAGTCCAGAAATATTATACCTCTTTTCACAATTGGAGTAGTGAAACAATAGAGCTCAAGAATTGAAAAAGTCACTATAAGAGTATGTCAAGTAGACAGTGTAATTGTTGATGCAGTGACAAGAAAAGAAATTCTACCAGTGTGATTGATTTATAAACTTTGTGGAGTTGTATAAACATAATCAAGTTCTGGTGGTGCTTTTCTGGGGGGAAATCCTAGAAAATCAGAGGGCTTATATAGCTTCAAGGGCACCTCAGAAGTGCTCAAGGAAGCTATGAGTGACTTGTGAGGAGCTGGAAATTTTCTCAGAGGATATCAGGCAGTGCCATGAGGGTATATCCTGTGCTCAATATATCACAATTAATCTAATAATGTGATAACTAATTTATTGTGATTGATCTGGTTACAATAAATGTTATTACACATTTTTTGGGTGTACACACTTACTCTATCATGGGGTATACCGCAAAGACTCAAACAAGTTTTCAGTTTACTCTGTGTCAGAACTGGAAACATTGGCTGAGCCTGTCCATAGCAGTATGTTGGTCTTGGATCCACAATCCCTTCAAGCTGCATACATGCTCCATCCCCAACAACATGTGCTGTGGAAAAATAAACCAAGTCTGCCTTAGCAGGTGAGAATCATGATAATTACAGTCAAACCTCACTAGCCACATGCCCCCAACCCCTGTGTGCACAGAACTTGCTACATCCACAGGTGTTGTAAAAGAAACAAACATCGGGTGGAGTCCCAGATGAGTACATGACATGATAGGTTATATGCCCTTGTACGGGGATGCAGTCAGATCTATAGGTTCCAACGTATCAAGACCCCGTAAAAAACAAAACCTCTACAAATGTAATTAGCTGTTACACAAGGATTTCTTTTGTGGTCATCTTGGGAACACGATGGAGGGGGCAGACAGGTTATACAAAAAGAATATATGAGATGATATTGGGGGGAGCAATCTCAAGTTCGCAAGCGAGGAGGAGTACAGACATGATGAGAATGGATGAGTGGTGTAAGCTAGGTCTTGGTACGAGTTCGTTTCCTCTGGTTAGGCGTGCTGCTACCGGACTCATTTAAATCGACGAGGTTGTGAGTTGCGGTTGCCGAGTCAGGGGCGGTGGTGGACGAGTTTTGGAGCTCAGAGTGGTCTTCCGTCTTGCGCTTCTTAGCAGCCTTCCCATTAGTCGTCCCAGCACCCCCGTTTGTTGTTGCCGTCGTCGTCGAGTTCTCTCCTCCGCCGCCAACCGACTCCTCATCCTTCTTGCTCTTCGTCACCCGCTTTCTCATCAATTCTTCCGTATCTTCCGGGTCCAACTCCTTGACAATCAGTTGCACTAATGTGTTACATCGTCGCATGATTTCCTGTGGCGTTCTCGATTTTATGAACCAATCAAACCTACGATACAGGCAACGGTGACCACCTATCAGCACAACTATGCTACACTTTGTTTTTCTTATCGACGAAAGGAGATGTGTGTGCAACTGACCGAAACAGAGGGCTTTCGATGATATCCTTCTTAATCAGATCGTAAACTTCCTCTTTTCCCAGGCCGTGTCTATGTAGTTGCACAAGCAAAAATCGGTCTTCTTCCTCGCTATAACTCTTGCCCTTTGTCTGATTGACGTAATGAATCTTGAGGTTTTGCATGGGTAACTTGACGCTACTGATTTTTGCTCTCAAGAGCTCTTCAGTCCGATCTGCCTTCTTCCTCTTTGCTTCTGCTTGTTCGATCTTGCTGATGAATCGGGCATGATCTATAAGATGAACAAAGTTAAAAATGTCAAACACCCTAACGCTTTGGAGGTAAATCTAGCATATTGTTAAGCCAACCTTCAATTTCTTCGTGTCGTTGCCAAAAGACTTCCGCATATTCTTGGACTTCATCCACCGTTTTATTTTCGATTTCCTTAGCAATCAAATCATATGAATTCCTAATGTGTTTGTCGAAACCGATTTTCCGCTCTCGAGTCAGTAGGCAAATCACTTTTCTTTTTGGTTATACAAAACAGGAGTAGGGAAAAACGAACCGTCCATGAAGTTCGCAACCTTTGATGAAATTCAGGAAGTCTCTGCGCGTCCAGGCCTCGAAACCCAGTGATTGCATTTCAGCCTTTTCAGCAACTTCTTCTTCAGTCAGAGGTTCAGCTGACAGCCATAAAAGACGCGCAAGTGACCAAAATCAGCGAAATATTTCGGGCAACGCGTGATGAATGGATGTGGGCACACACCATTATCTATTTCAGCTTGCAATTCTTGTCTTTCCTTCTCGAGGTCCTCTGGGCTCGTATTATCTCCTTCATCTCGTTCGGGTAGTTCAGCCTTGATACCGTGAACTTTCTATTACCGTAACGATTGAAAACATGAGGATTTTTTTTCGACTCTTATTTGGTTGGTTAGCTATTTAAGAATCGAACCTTATAGTGCAGATCAGCTCGATCCTGCAACTCGATAAATCGTGGAGGATAGAACTGCCAGTCCGAGCTAAACGGATACACAAGTCGTTTAGTTTGACCCGTAACCAGGTGCTCACATGAGATTCGGCGTAAGAAAACGTACGTATTGATCTTTTTGGGTCCCTTTTTCTTTTTTGGGGCGACGGGCCCACCTCTCATCATCTCTCTGAACGAAATATTCTCGCTGTAGTTCATCTTTCGTTCTCGCTTAGCGGGTTCGATCCAGTTCAATCCTAGTTTCTTCTTAGCTTGGCCGGCGTAATCTTCCCCTTCCCATTTTTGGGTATTACTCTCAGTTTTGAAGTTGGCAAGATCGTCGAAATCCAACCGGGAATACTTGGCATTCAGCTCGGCTGTCCTGGCTTCACCGCGTTGAATAATCGACTCGATGTCGTCATCCACTAACATGTCTTCTTTGGAATTGATAATTTTTTCTGCCCCATGCTGAATCATATCGACCAAGTCTTCTTTGCTCTGACCTGAATAAACCAAGAAACGTGAGGGTCAACATGGACGAGGCGAACTGGATGTTGAAACTAACTGACCTTTTTGTTGAATAGTAGCCCGTCCTTGTTGAATGACCAATTGATCTAAACGCAGTTTCTGCGCAGCTCGTTCCAAGACTTTTTCCTCGACTGCATTTTCAGTGACAAATCTGAAGACATAAACCTGCTTTTTCTGACCAATTCGATGCGCTAGAGAAGTTTGGCAAAAGCAAAATTAAGTCACCAGTTTGAGGGAGAATAAGGATACCCCATACCTCGGTCCATAGCTTGAAGATCAGCCTGGGGATTCCAGTCCGAGTCAAACAGCACCACAATGTCCGCTGTGGTAAGGTTGATTCCTAAGCCACCGGCACGGGTGGTTAACAGAAAGACAAACTTCGAGCTGCCTTCCTTATTGTATTCATCAATCGCACCGATACGATCTTCATGAGCGGTCTGCCCATCAATGCGACAGTATTCTATGGGGAGAGATCTAGGTTAACATGAGCTGGACTAAATCCGAGAAAGAGAGAGAAAGAGAGGGTGTGTGCGTATGTAAAGCAAAAGACTTGACTTGCCGTATTGTCTGAAAAAACAGTAGTCTTCCAGGATATCTAACACTCGACTCATTTGACTAAATATTAATACCCTGGACCCTTTCGCCTTCATCGCTTTGAGCAGCTTGTCTAAGATAATCATCTTGCCACTGTTGTAAACCAGGTGTTCATCTGTAGTGAAAGGAGGTGATTCCTGTAATTGAAGAAGGGCGGATTAGGATTAGAGAGCGACACCACTGTTCCTCAAGTTGAAGGTGGTAAATTGAAAGTGAACAAACAGCGCCATCGAACAAGTATGGATGATTGCAGCATTTCCTCAACTGCATCACGACATTCATTAATCGCGTTTTGCCTTCCTTCTTGCCGGTGACACCGTTGACAGCGTCGATATCTTTTTCTAGTATCATTTTATACCACTTGCGCTGCATCTCTGTCATCCCCACGTAGACGTTGATTTCTTTCTTGGGTAGTAAGCTCTTCTCGACATCAGACTTCACTCGACGTAATAGAAAGGGTCGAAGGACTTTGTGGAGTTGCTTGACAACACTGTTTTCAGCATCTGTTGAGGACTCCTCAGTTCCGTTGCGCTTCCGCTCAAACCAGGCATCAAAATCTTCACTGCTACTGAACACATCTGGCAAGAGGCTAAATTCAGATACATCACATCAAATAAGTTAGTGTGGTGACGATCAGGCGCAAAGAGCCAGGTCAAAGCACTTTCTTACAAGTTCAACAGTGCCCAAAGCTCTTGTAGGTTATTTTGCAGGGGAGTTCCGGTGATAAGTAGTCTGGATCGACTCTGGAAAAGTCTGACAATCTGACTCAACATCGAGTCGACATTTTTGATCCGATGCGCCTCGTCGATGATGATATATTCCCAGGGGATTTTTCTTAATGATGCTTTCTCTCTGATGCACAATTCATAGGTCGTCAATACGACATCGAAATCTTGGGCTAAGATTTGCTGACAAATTTCTCCTCGCTCGTCTTTGCTTCCCTTGAGTGAAACTAGTTTAAAGCCGGGTACCCAAAAGTTGAACTCTCGAACCCAATTATCTAGCGTCGATTTCGGGACGATTACTAGATGAGGTCCCGAAAGGGAGCGATGATGTTTGAGATACCCAACGAAGGAGATGGTCTGTAGCGTCTTTCCTAGACCCATCTCGTCTGCCAGAATGCCGTTGATCCCGTTGTGAAAAAGTGAAATCATCCAGTTCAAGCCTTGGATCTGATAATCTCTCATGGTGCCCCCCTTGACGTCTGGGGAGTAAAAAAATAAGGAATCAGCGGATCGTCTCGGCCATTCGAGGTTGGTAGTTGGATTCACGTACAGCTTGGGGATTCAGTAAATACAAATGGTTCGTCATCTGTGGCTGATTGACTGTCATCGCCTTGTTTATCACCACGTTTCTCGGCGGCTAGTAGCTCTTCATCCTCTTCCTTTTCTGTCTTTCGTCCTCTATGCTGACCTTTGGGCCTGTTTGGATAAACACAATCAGGAACACACTACTAAAAAAAAAAAAAATAGAGTGGGGTGAAGGAGACAAATAACTTTACTTGGCTTTTTTGCTGCACATCTTCTCACTCTCGGCCAATAGTTTGGCGAATTCCGGCTCCCTCTGAGCCTAAAAATGACAACGGTAACCATAATTTTGGGGAATTCAATATAAAACACACCATTCGCGTCATCCACACGAATTTGACGATTGGTACCCACCTTCAAATCGCAGAAGTGCCTGAATAATTCGGTTTGACCTAGGAGGTAGCTGAATCGTTTGATGCTATCGGCGATTTTACCAGCGTCCATTTCTTTCCGGCGGAAATTGAGACTTTCTTCGCGAGCCTCCCCGATCTTCTTCTGATCCTGAAAGTATTTTTCGGGAGAAACATCGCATTTCGTCCATATGCAGCTTAGTTAGTGATGAAGAGGTTTGCAGACGTTGTGGGCTATCACTAATAATTGACATGGTTCTTTTTTTTTTTTTTTTGCCTTTGCAGGGAGACAGATGAATCAATGCCTGGGTTGGCCTTACATTACGCGCTATTGCCCGCTCAGCCTTCTCATTGTCGAGCCTCAACTGTCGTTCAGTTTTCGGTTTGTCGCCCTGTGAGATCCAGGAGGTGAGCTTTTTTTTTTTGAAAAAAAAAAGAGCACGAATCGGCTGCAAGAATAGACTATCATCACATACAGCTTCAGTCGCAGAGTGAGGAGGTTCACCAGAATCCTGCATTGACGCGTCACCGGGAGGTTCGCTGAGTTCCTCATCGTCGCCAGATTTTGGCGCTTGCTGAGGTTGGGGAGGAGGGTGAGGGGCTTCCTGGGTGGATGATGATGATTGGTCTGGCGGCTTGGATGCGGCTTGGGAATCGTCGTTTTGCTTGGACGACATAGAATCGGCTTCATTGACGTCGGGTTGGGTATTGTTGATGTTCGCGGGGTCACTCATCACCAAGTGAGGATCGTGGTTAAGGGAGACGGTGGTGATATTGCAAGTTGGCAGTGAAGCTTTTGTTGGTTTATGGAGTTGACAGTCAACAGAATGGTCAACAGAAGGAAGTCAGCCAAAAAGCGACAACAATTACTGCGCGCCTAAGCCCAACCCAAGTTGGGCCCCTCCCAAATTCAACCCACCAGCTTGATATCCACCCAGTGAACCAAGCTTCATTTGATGTCTATGAGGAATCAACACAGGCTATAACCAAGCTGAACTGATTGACTTGAATCTCCGAGCATTTCATTCACCCAGACCCTCACAGGAAAAAGAACGCAATGAAGCAGTGAAGAAAGCAGTAATTACACAAGGAACTGTGGCACATGTTGTAATTTTCAAAAGCTTTGAACAGTCTACAGCAAAGTTGCTTGTGGTGAAGGTTGTACTACGGATACGGATAGGAATGGGTTTTGGACTGCCCTAGGGCATGGAGGGGTCACAAATTCATTGGCTGCACCAGCTTCAAATTTCTAAACTGGAATAGAAAGCTCCTGTAGTGAGAAATTGTCCTGGCTTCAACAACACAGTAGCATGCTGCAAGAATACCGGGACTGTTGGGTACATATTGTATATTCTGGTGTGATACTTTTTTGAAACCCTATTCCACCAAAATAAACCCATCCAGATCCGAGGTCTAAAGATTCTGCTACCAAAGTATCTCAGAACAGTCTGAAAGAATAAGGTGGGTCCATGCAACTTTTTTGAATTGGAGCTTACCACTGGGGGAGTGGCACTTCACGGTCTGCTTGACCCACTGCAAATGTGACTTGGTTGAGTTCATCCTAGTCAGAGAAGCAGCATTTGCTTGGTAAATTTTGAGGTTAGCAAACCATGGGTTCAGGCAGGTCAGCTGGCCTTGCTGGTGCAGCCACATTCATCTTTGGCAAAAATACAGATGAGGGTGTGATGCTTGCATAGGTAATGTGAGCAGGGATGCATATCCAAAGTGCCCTTAACCTCAGTTTAGTGGCTGTCAAAATTGACAGGCACTAACCTCAAACACTGCTTCAGACCTGGGCTTAACAGAGGGTTAATGCAGTTGCAACTCAGGCAAGCTGCCTAATGCAGTGACATAACCCAAACAAATGTGGATGCTCTTAATCTGAGTTGCACTCAACCTAGTTAATGTTGGCAGAGATGAACTGACTTAACATATATCCAAGGTCATATTTGTCACCAAGTACTTGGAAGTATGAAAGACACAAAAAACATCAAAGGAAAATTACAACCCCAACTCAGAACTTGGCTCACATTGCTTGAGTGGTTTTCAACATTTTTGTTACTCACTTGTTCACTGATCAAAGGCCCTTCTACTAGCCTTATATATCCTCTGACCCCTCCTATGGGACCCAATCACTTGGAAGCCTATACAATTCATACTTTTAATACTTTCAAAATTGACATGAAATCTCTCTGCCACCCCCTCCCTCCCCCCC
>SMGU01006079.1:0-14943 GCA_004348175.1 Puccinia novopanici
ATACAAAATATCAGGAGGCAGTAGAGGAGGGAGAGTGACGGACCTCGATTTTGTTTGACGGCCTCACCGATCAACTCTGCGCTTCGAGCCTCACCCTGGGCGCGGATCTTGGTGGCCTGTTTTTCTTGGATGGCCTGGTCGACGAGGAAGGCGGCGCGTTGGGCGGTCTGTTGTGCGATCTGCTTGCTCTCGACCGCCTCGCTGAAGGCGGGGGAGAAGGTGACGTGGGTGATGGAGACGTCATCTAGCGTCAGGTTGAAGCGCGAGGCTCGTCGCGTTAGGTTCTCTCGCACGAGCCGCGATACCATCTCTCGTTGTCCAATCAATTGCGATGCATTGAATTGCGCTACAACCGATTTTAATACTTCGTTCCTGTGTTGAAATACTTTAAACATACAACCTCCTTAAAAAATAAGAAATAAAAATCACACACACTATACTGGGTAATACACGCTCATCGTAATCAGAGCCAAGTTCTCGGTAAATGGTTGCCAGTGAGTCGATATTAGGGCGGGATAAAACTCGACAAGTGATATTGACCATCTGTAAATCTGATCGGGAACAGAAGGTACCAAGTTCAGAGTTTTTCATCAAGACTTCTGAATGTTGCAATAATATATTTGTTGAGGGTATATACCTTTCGTTCCAGTGAGTGATGCGATGGTCCTGGGTTTTGCTCGGACATCATAAATGATTGGGGTCTCGAACCAAGGGATCTGGAGGGAAGGAATCAAGAAGGATCAGGACAGAGTCAATGAAGTGTGAAATGTGCTGCTGACCACAAAGTGAGTTCCTTCGCCATACACATCCGGTTTGACACCATGGAGTCGAGTATACTTGATGGCGCGGTGCCCTCCGTCGACTAAAAAAAAAGACAGCAGGGATGATGGGATTGGTTCAAGGAATGGTGTGGATGGATAGAGATGGGGGTTGTTGACACCCACCGTTAAACAGAGCCGAGTTGAGGGTGATGGCGGCCCCACCGAGGAGTAAGAGGCCACTAGCGCCTCCGAGGGCCTTGCCGAATCCCGATGGCCCGGCGCCGAAGTTGGAGTTAGTGCCGCGACCCGTGCCACCCGACTGGCCAAAGACACGGGCCTGCTTGGCGAGCAACCTGGCGAATTCTCGGCCCTGCTGGTTCATGGTGGTGGGAGTGAGGGGAGTGGCTTAGGATGGCCAATCGGCTGACGGCCGTTTGATGAGCGCACTGCTTATGTCAGCCAGTCACTTTACTCCAAATTACAACGGTCAGCGTGTCAGCCGCCAACGGCTCTTCCGAAAGTATACATACTATGAAGAACCACGCCAACAGCCCCGCCGCACTGCTCTCACTCGGATTCCTGTTTCATGCCGTCTATCTCATCTCCAGTGAGTCTTCAGCTTCATTAATGATCGCCGTGTACATATTGCTCACTCATCCATTTAACAGTATTCGATATCTACTTCATCAGTCCCGTCGTCAGAGTCCCTCACCGATTCGGTCCCTTGGAACCTATCCCGGGCGAGTCCCCATCATCGCGTATCCACTCCAAGCCCTCGCCAGTCGGGTAGTCTTGATTGTGGGTGTGTCGTCCCCTCCTGATCTTCTTACAAAAACACACGAACACTTGGGCTGATAATTAGTGGGTGGTCTCTGGGCGCTGTCCTAGGTGATGGCTTGAGAGCGGACAAACTATTCTCCATGTTCCCTAATCCGCCCTTCGATCCACCGCTCTCCGTCCCACTCCTACCAGATCTCAAACCAGTCCCCATCGTGGAGCACCACCACCCTAATCTAACCACACCCGCACCCTACCTCAGGGCTCTCATCCAAACTGGGAAAGCAAGCTGGGGAGTGAGTCATACCCGCGTCCCAACAGAAAGTAGACCTGGTCACGTAGCCATCATCGCTGGAATGTACGAGGATGTCAGTGCCGTCACTCGAGGTGAGTATCTAGTTCCCATCCACTCGACACTCCTCTTCTTTTTAAGCGCTCATCATCATCATGTTGTGTGGTTCCCCGGGCTCAGGTTGGAAAATGAACCCCGTCAACTTCGACTCTGTCTTCAACCAATCCTCACATAGCTTCACCTTTGGATCCCTGATATCTTGCCCATGTTCAAACATGGTGCATCCGATCCCTCTCGAGTCGATGCTTGGAGTTATGACGAAGATGCCGAAGACTTCACCAAGGATGCGGCTCAGCTAGATATCTGGGTCTAAATCGGCTCAAAACTTTACTATCGGAAGCAAAGCAAGCCGGTCCAGGCAGCTCGCTCGATCGTCAACTACGCTCAGATCAAGTCTTCTTCTTCTTACATCTGTTGGGATTAGATAGTACAGGCCACTCTTATCGCCCTCACTCGCCCGAATATTTCCGCAACATTCAAGTGGTTGATCAGGTGGTACGAGCAACACAAAAGTTACTGGAAGACTTTTATAACGATGACGATCGCACGGCTTTCATTTTCACCTCCGATCACGGAATGAGCAATATTGGCAATCACGGAGATGGAGATCCAGATAACACTCGCACCCCTCTGGTTGCGTGGGGGAGTGGGATCCAAAAAGGTACGGTTGGCGCTCCGTTTGTTGATGACGGCACTCTCAAACATGATCCGTACTACCAAAATTGGAACCTGAACATGACCCACAGGAAAGACGTGGAACAGGCCGATATTGCTGCCCTCATGGTGTGTATGCATGCTTCAAAAGTCAGCTCGTGACTTGGGCTTTCTTTTACTCATCCTCTTTGTGCAATTTTGTTAGGCTGCACTCGCTGGCATCCGCGTGCCTTCAAATTCTGTGGGACGTCTACCCCTGGACTATCTTAATGCCTCAAGCTCAGAACTCGCCAGAGCCACCTACGCCAACACGCGGGAGATCCTACAGCAGTATGAGACAAAGCATGGTAAGACACGGGCACGTCTCTTGATCTCCTAGTCTTGCTCAAAATCTCACCTTTAGTTCCCCCCTTTTTTTTAAAAAAAAAAAAGAATTCAAGGCTTCAACCAAATTCGCTTTCCACTCTTTCCCTGGCTTACCGGATAAAGAAACTTTGAACAAGCCATCCATCTCGGAAAGGTTATTCCTCATTCACAGAATGATTCTCACCGATCGCAATGACGAGGCCATTAGAGCTTGTAGTGAGTTGCAAACTTTAGCGTTGCAAGGGTTAAAATATCTGCAAAGGTGTGAAATATTATGTAGAGGTCCCCGGCAGTACATGTGACCTTGTTGATGACTGATTAATTTTGTTGACCTTATTATAGATATGACTGGTTCCGACTGCGCACGATCATCGTGATTGGCTACATTGGATGGATGGTCCACACTGCCATCTTTGTCCTGCGCACCTACCTTATTTCTGCCTCACCTCGAGATCACGTGCGATTCGGGTCGATTTTTGCGGGAGTTGTGTTCGCCGCCACGAGTGTATATTTCTATCTGGAGCACAGTCCAATGACATACTACCTCTACGCGCTCTTCCCGGCTTATTTCTGGGGGCAAATCGTAGACGATGTGGATACGATACAAGACCTGGTGGAGTGGGCATCCAACGGGCCTTCGTCCCCGACTCGCATCTGGGCTAACGTCTTGGTCACCTTGATGAGCTTAGAATTCATGGTCCTTGGATACTTCCATCGGATGGCTTGGACCATTGGCTGGCTTGTCATCGGCCTCCTTTGGCCTTTCCTCGCGCTCTCACCTCGATTCAAGGAGGAAAATCATGCCTTGATCAAAGCATGGTCTATTGCTTCAATATTTACCAGTGTCTTTACCGTCTTACCTGTCGAGAAGGGCGAAAGTCTTGCAGTCATGTTAGTGTGGCTTCTGGCACTGCACGATCCTAACATGTTGACCTCATCAGCTTGACCTTTTGCTTCTGAATGCATTTCAGTACCATCGGGGCATTGCCTTTCTGTATGCAGGCTATACGATCCGACGGAGAAACTATGGCAGTCCCTCTCGGGAACAGTTGGCGATCATCCTGATTTCTCTGCTAGTCACCATCGACTCGACCCGGCGCCTTCAACAAAAGCAAGGACTTCCGCTGTTCAACCAGTTACTTGGGTGGCTACTTGTGGCGTCTTCCGTCCTCCCTTTACTGCCTCGACGCTCGCAGCCATGTGGTGAAGTCCAGGAGTCCTTACTGACGGCTCGGTTGGTCGAGATTGTTTTTGCTTACGCACCAGCTTTCATCATCTTATCGCTGTCATACGAGACGCTCTTCTATCTCGCGTTTGCCGGCTCGCTGTTGATATGGCTCGAGCTGGAGACGAGGTTGGCGCGGTTCGATGAGGCGCATGAGGAGTCTGCTGCCAGGGAACGTGAAACGAGATCGGGCAGCACGAAGCCGTGGAGCCGATCACCAAGTTCCGCCTGCACCACGGTAGACTGAGCTTTTCTACCTCTTCTTCATCCATGTGGGGTTCTTTGGCACGGGGAATGTGGGCTCCATCTCGTCGTTTTACTTGGAGCCGGTCTACCGCCTGGTGCCCATCTTCAGCCCTTCCTGATGTCGTCCTTACTGCTCTTCAAGATCTTGATTCCCTTCTTGATCGTCTCGGCGGTCTTTAGTAGCTTGAACCACCGTCTCGGCTTGCCCAAGTTCTCCCTTTGTCTCCAGCCTCACCATCACCGATCTCATGAGCCTCAACTTCTTCTTCCTCGTCAACGACGTCGGCTCCTGGCTCCAAATCGGCCAGTCTATCTCTCACTTCGCTATCTCCTCTCTCTTGTTGGTCTTCATGTTCTTGCTCCATTTCTTGGGCGACTTCCTGCTCCGCGACTTGCTCTCTACTCTCCCTCCTCCTCAACTTAAATCTAAATTCATCTGAGCACTCTCTCATAAGCTTCCAACACACCATGCCACTTCTTCTAACTTAATCAAGTCCCAAGTTCGCCGGCTTCCAAGAAGGGACTTACGCCTCAAGTCCACACATACAGCCCTAGAGAATTCTCTTGATGGTAGACACACTTTTAAAAACGGCATTGAATTTTTCTTGAAAATTCTCTCTTGAGACACAAATTAATTTACACCGGCGCATCTTTCTCCTTCATCTCCCATCACGCCAGCTTGGTACCGTTGAGACCACAACCCTCTCTCTCTCTCTCTCTCCTTGTCGTTGTTGTTGCGGGCCTTGTTTAAAGTATTGGCCTAAGTATCATGTGCTCGTGCAGCGGTCGCGCTCTGGTCAGTTTTGCGGCGCAGGGCCTCAAGGAAACGAGCATCGGAGTACATGTGCGCTTGGAACGACAGCCATATTCATCACTTGCAGGCTATCCGGCTCACGTGCGGCGCCGAGAACGACTGAAGATCACATCCAAGCAGCCGCTGGTGTCTGCTTCTTCCAGCAGGCTTTCAGAGCAGACGCGAGTGGCACAAGTCAGAGTGCCGGTACATGATCAGAGTTATCATGCAGCAGCTGCCTCGGGTTGGGCCGGCCTCGCTGACGACTCTGTATGGACTTCATGAAACCGGTCTAGAATGGGTCTCTAAACACCGTTGAGAAAGGTGCTTGCTTTTGCTGCGTGCGGGGACAAATGAAAGATACTGTGGTCTCAGTCACATAGCGAGCTTCAAACCTCTCACAATCATGGCGTCCCTGACCCGTAAAGCGGGGGCCCTTAAAAGCGCTGCTGATCCGCCCAAACATTTAGCCATTTCTCATTCCATCATCACATTTGTGCATCATCAGCCTTTGCGACCTTGATCAAGAGCTCTCTGGTCCTTACCACCCTTTTTCTCTTTTCTGGTTAACAAAAAGGTCATCTTCGCCCTTCCAAGTTAAGTCGTTTGCCAACCGGCGCTGACCTTCGTAATTTGTTCAGCGTCTCATATTGGCTGTGCTTCTTTCTGGTCCTCAGCTTGCTCAGCCGCCCCATTTGCCGTTGCTGCCTCTAAATCAATCGGTAGTTCGTCCTGCGAGCTTCTATTTTAATCGGTAGGACCTGCTGCTTCTATCATAAGAACATCTACTCCTGCTCAGTGTTGAGGTGGCTGTCAGACTTACATGGACGTTTATGTTGCTTCACCAATAAAGCAGTCACAGATACATAAGATGAAAGTGGTTGGCATTGCAATAATTAGTGCATACCTCTGTGCCCTCACTGGGACACAAGCCAAAAGTTACGATTGTGATTCATGGATAAAAGAAGACTTGTACAGCATCTTCACGAGAGAATTCGCGGAAGAATGGCACGGCCTCAGATATTCAGACGCGATGAACATGCGGAATTTGAATGCAAGTTGGATGACACCATTTTGAGCGTCGCGAAAGCGCCAGACGGCAGAATGGTGATGACCAACCAGGGGCCAGCAAGCCTCAGATTCGTCCTGCAAGACCCCGAAGTCGGGGCCAAGTGGTTCGTCGCTATCATCACTCCCGGCGATCAGTATTTCGTCAACGAAGAAATCGTCGCTGTCTGGATTGCTCGTTCTCTTGGAGCTACCATATTCAAATAGTTCATAGCCATCATGGAAGGATTTCATCCATCCACTTTCAAGTCTCCACGCATTTCTCATAATCTCTTTGTTGGTGAACCAGCCTCCTGCTATATATAACCCAGTAGAGTCTTCTTACCTAGATCCCCTAAATGTAAACACACACACACACACACAAATGAGCAAACAAAGTTCAATTAATTACATGTTTTTTTGCTGAGTTTCTTTGAGGATTAATACTTTTTGATGAATGAGCTGAATGAGACAAAAAAATATTTTCGAAGTGGAAGAAACAATTATTTTTGGAGTTTTTTTTTTTTTTTTTTTCACATATTATCTGTAGAAGAAGATGGAATTCAGTTATGGGAGTAGTCTAGATGTAGGGAGTGAGATGAGGGATGAATTTAAGCATCTCACCATGCCAGAAGTGAGGGGAATACATGTCAGGTGACATTCAGTAACATAGATTGAAACTCTGGAATTACTTGAGTGATGATACAAATTATAGCAATGACCCTTTGTCCTTATCAGGGAGTCATATCACTTTCTACTGAGTGTATGTCCTGAGTTACTTATGGAGTTATCTTGATATCACCTGGCATGTATACCCTTCAATTTTGGCATAGTTTCTCTACAGATTATTATTCAACCCTGGTGCAGCTGGCTATAACAGCATCAGAGAAGCAGAAGGGGGAATACCACAAATCTCACTACACAAGTTGGTGATTAGTACCAGTGATGGTTTGTGTGATGTAACTTCTGAGAGGTTCAGAATCCTCCCAGTTACAAAGAAATTCAAAAATATTGAGTATCTAGAGTTATTGATCACAATGGAGTCTTCTACTGTAATACCTTCCAGCAGGGGTATAAGTCTAGTTTTGTATCTGTGGACTTTTGTGTAATGATTACAACCTCTGGATCAGGGAATTTAGGAGTGGATTTGTGATCAGACATTCATCTCTTAACAAGCCATGGTGGGGCATAATATGAGAGAAAATAAAATTGAGGAATTTTATGGTTAAAAGGGAGGCCAGAATCCCAATTTTCAGTCTCTATGCAGATAAACAGATGTTTGAATGGAATTGTTGTGCTCTGAGTGTTGATAAAAGTGGTTTGAAATGGAAAATGTAAGAGTTTTCCTATAGGATTAAAGGGAAATGGGCAATTAACTTCAAGTAATTAAATCTGTAAAGCTCTTGTTAACCTTTTAAAGGGAGAGAAATGCAGATTTCACATTGAATTCTTCCTTCTATACTCATATTAAAATGTCCATATGTCAAGAGAATGACAAGGGACACCTCTAGAAGCTTCCAAGGATCTGCAGTCTTCTGACTTTGTCCTCAGAGCCCCAGAACAGATTTAAAAAGGGAAGCCCTTCCCCTAGGAAGGCTCCCCAGCTTTGTTACCAGTAAGAGTCCTACTCAGTGCTTTCCACTCACTCAATATTAGTGTCCAGTCTTGTAGGAGTTACCACCAAACGGTGGGCCGCTACGCTACACTACGCTACATGGCCAATAACCGTTAGCGTAGCTCTTTTTTTTTATCTCCCAAATTTCTGTAGCGTTAGTTGTAATTATATTCAGCTACACTACCTGTTAGCGTAGCGCATTTTTTTCTTGAAATTTTTCTGTAGCGTTAGTTGGAATTTTTTTCCGCTACACTAACAGTTAGCGTAGCTTTTCTTCCGCTAACAGATTTTTCAAGAATCTGTAGCGTAACTTTTCCCAGCTAACATGAAGCGTAGCGTAGCTGATAATTGAGCTACGCTACGCTGCGCTACACACGCTAACACAAGCTAACAGCTGAACTAACACTCAACTAACAGTTGAATTCTTGCAGCAGGGTGGGAATTGAACCCATGCACTCAAAAGGTTAGACTGGCCCAACAGTCTGATAGTCACACACAGACCATTGGGCCAGTGCTACCCTTCTATACAGTGTTGGACTGGTGGTTTTACTCTCCCTCCGCTGCACTGCTTGGGCGCTTTTTTTTTTTTTAATAACATTTGATTTGATTTGATTTCATTTCCCTTTTATTTTATTTAATGTTTATTTAATTTTTTCCTTTTTGTTCATTTCATTTTTTTTTTTCAACTCATGTCGTATCATTTTTTTTTCATTTCATTTTTTTCTATTATATTCTCTTTTTTTTCATTTCATTTCATTTCAATTTTGTTTTTCATCTCATCTCATGTCTTTTTTCTTTTTTTCTTTCTATTATATTCTCTTTTTTTTTTTTTTTCTATTCTCTTCAGTTTTTTTTTTTTTGCTCGTCCTGTTTTTTTTTTTTTCCTCATCCACTGCCTTGCTACCAACCACCACCGCCGTCGCTCAGCTCAGCGGCCAGCCTACTTGCTCTGTGGCACCGCTCAACCTGCTTGCTACCATCCACCACCACCTCTGCTCAACTCTAATACTAACCACCACTGACCAACCCCTCACCACCACTCAACTGGTAAGTCCCCCTCCTCACTCCTCCTCACTACCCTAACCCTCACCCATCACCAGCAACTCCCCCACTCAGGCACTCCCATCGCTCGCCGCTGGACGCCGCCGCTCACCGCCGATAGCTGCCGCTAACCGCCGATAGCTGCCGCTAACGCCGCTTGCCCCTGCTCAGCAGCCGCCGCTACCCTTCGCTTGCTGCTCCTCGCCGTTGCTACCCATTGGTCACCCCCCTTCGCCACGGCTACCACCCCGGGCTGCCACCGCTCACCTGCCGCCACTTGCCACAGCTCACCCACCGCCGCTCACTGCCAGTTGCCGCTGCTACCCGCCGCTTGCCGCCGCCGCTCACCGCCGCCGCCGCTTGCCGCCGCCGCTCACCGCCGCCGCCGTTCTCCGTTGCTCGCCGCTCGCCGCTCGCCGCCGCCGTTCTCCGTTGCTCGCCGCTCGCGCTCGCCGCCGCCGTCTCTGCCGCTCGCCGCTGCTCACCCTAGGCTCATTGCCGGCACTTACGCACCGGCGCTTGCCGCTGACAGCTGCTGGTGAGTCCCCCCCCCCCTTACTGGTGGTAGCCCTTCCACTGACCTTGCTACCCTACCACCAGTAGCCGCTGTACCTGCCTAACACCGGCGACCGACCGACTCCCCCCACTCCACCGTGACCCCTGCTACCCTACCTGCCACCTGCACCACAGTACCCTGCTGCCAAGTGACCTACCACTTGCCACGCTCACCCACTGCGCTGCTACCCGCCACTGCCGCTGCTTGCCGCCGCCGCTTGCACCGCCGCTCGCCGCCGATTGCCGCGCCGATTGCCGCTGCCGTTCTCCCTTGCTCGCGCTCGCCGCTCCTGCCGCCGTTTCCATCGCTTGCCGCTTGCCGCTTGCCGCCCCGTTCTCTGCCGCTCACCGCCTCACCCTACGCTCATCGCCGGCACTTACGCACCGCCGCTTGCCGCTGCTCTGCACCAACCGCTACCCTACTGTCTACCTACCTACCAGCCAAGCAACAAAGCTACCCTCCGCCGCGGAAGATGGGATCAACAAACCAAAGGTAAGTGGCCCTCTCTTCTCTCATGTTCTTTATTCCAAACTGACTATGTTTTCCTTTGTTTTTGCTATGCCTGTCTTGGCTTTGGCCCTTTCTGATCTTGTTACGATGCATATGATGATGAAATGATTGATCTCGGGCTGAAATTGGCCTGGGGACTTGAAATAATTCATTATAGAACTTGTAATGAGAGTAAGAAAGAAGCCAGACGCCGAAATAAGCAGAAGCAAAAACAAAAGGATAGGAAGGAGCTTCAAGAGAAGACAGGCCTGCCCGACGAAAGTACCATCTGGCATCGTGTTAAGTTTGCCCCACACCAACTTTACCCCAACATCCCATGGGTTAACGACAAGCCTACTCGTGGTCCCACTCCGAAGGAAGTTGATGAAGCCCTCCAGCAAACTGAGTCCTATCGCCTCTCCATTCTGGGCTCAATGTTGTTCGGGATCCCTTGGATGAAGACTCTATTATAGCCATTATCGAATTCACCCCATTCGACAAGCTCTCTGCCTCTGAGAAGGATGATCTCAATTTTCTTTCCACCTTCCTCCATAACTCCAAGCAGTTCATCAGCCTGTCGACTCCAGTTCTCGAGTTTGGGGGTTGATGTGGGCAATAGGTTGGCGAAAGTCTTACGACACGAAACAAATTTTGGCCGATACATCAAGCAATTCTCTCGTGAAGAGGCGGAAGCATTCCATTCTCATTACCTCAAGTCCTCCGGTTGGTGAGATCATTGGTAATCTTTTCAAAAAACTTGCCTATGATCCATTCAAGAAGAACCAAGACCTCATGAAAAAACACCAGTTGCCTTCCTTGGCAGATCTTTCTTATGGTCAACTCCCTCAAGACTCCACTTGCTCTCCTCATATCACATTCACTACAGACAGTTTTTTCAATCCCCCCCACAGATTCTGAGGACATATCTCAATTTGCTGTTTTCCTTCCCACTCGTTCTTCTGATGGGACCTTAGTAGATGGGGCTGAGTATGACGTGACTTCTGGCCCATTCCTGTTTCCTGATCATAAGTTTGGTATTGACTTTGATCATCAACATGGTATTGTCAAGATGATCTGGCAAGCCAACAAGTATACTCACTGTACTATGCCTCATTCTATTAGTGAACACTTTTGCCGACTTGGCATGTCTATTCAAATCAATGCTTCACTTACTGCTGCTTGTGATCGTTATCATACAGGCTTCTATAAAAAGGCTTCTCATTATTTTGGTGATCATTTTCGCTATTTTTCGTAGTCTTGGAAAAATGCACCCAGCCACTTTTGCTTCTTTATTATTTTCTTTACTTTGTTTCTTTGTCTTCTTTGATTTTCACATTTAATTTTCAAAGTTATTCTTTCCCAAAATCAGATGAAACCTTGCCAAGCCATCAATATTTTTTGGGAATGCACATTGAGAGTGAGATTCTAAGCAGGGGCCATGAGTTATGTATGAAGACAGAAGGATTTCAGCCAGCTTTATTGATGGACCAGATTAACTTGATGATTTTTATCATTTGTGTCCTAGAAGAAATGGAGAAATAGTGTTCAATTTCTGAAGACATGGTAGTTTGATTACTTCCTTCTGTGTAATTGGTGATCATAATGCTCCACTTCAAGATTCTGTTGGTAAATTTATTTATTTGTGCCATGTTCCACTGAAAAATTATGTTGATGAATTATTGATTCTTATTGGGTAGTTTATCCAAAGGAAAAAGCTCATATCAAGTTGGGAATGGGTTGATTTAATCAGTTCTAAATTCTATGCCCTTTTTTGTTTTTTGAAAATATGTGCAAATTGATATATCTCAAGTGGGATTATACTCTATATCATAGTCAAGATTCTTTAAGAAAAATTGTGTGTGCTTGATCATTCTAAGTTCTTAATTATCCAAATAATCTTTATCTTTGGAGTAGAACTATGTGTGGTGGAGAAAAAAATCAAGCCATAAGAATTATAGCAAGCTCACTGCACAAATTGATGTGCCCCATGTTAATGGGTGATATGGCAAGATAGTGCTTGAAACAAATCAAAAATTGTGATGATATGTGTGCAGCTACTCTTGAATCATCATCCATATTGATAATTCTTTGATATCTATAAAAACATTTCCCATTGAACTTGTTTGAATTTTGGGTGTCAAATAAAGAGAAAGTGACTTGCATATTAAATCTCATAGCCCAATAGTTCTTACACTTTGGTGGTAATGATAGATAGATCATAATCTTAACTATTGGTACCAGTAGTCTGTCAAGTGACCTCTATATTTAAAGCAAATAGCTCCAGGGTTTTTTACTGATGTCAAATTTGGCACAGGTGGGTTTATCTTTCAACTAGATTTACCTCTATATGAAAAGGTCATAGATGAACGAATTTCTGTGGGATTCAATATTACATTATATGAGTTTTTACTTGGTTGGCTTTTTATTTGATGACCAGGTTCCTTGCCAAAGCAGATGAAGACCAATCAGACTGGCTGATGTGGAATCCGAATGGCATGGGATTATGCAATGTAAAATGCGTTTGGTTGTCAATGCAGGCCATTCCAACATTCCAACCCTCGGAGTCCCCCCAGCAGCTAGGGGAGACCAATGCAACAGGAGTGATGATGTGGACACAGGCAGATGCAACCGAGATAGAATATGGGCCAATCCATCACACCCCTCCACCCAAAGGCAGGGCAGGATGATGCAACAGTAGTGCATGCTGATGTACCGTAGGCCTTTTGTGGGTGAAAAAGTGATTTCCAATAAACTTGGTGGTCAACACCGGCCATTCCAAAGCCCCCAGAGCTGATATGTGCTGACAGTACTTAACACAACACATGTTTGTATTCTACACACCCAAGTTCCCATCACCAAAAAAAAAAAACACACAACTGTGTATCAAGTTACTCAAACTCTTCAACGACTCAACCTTCATACTCAAATACTCAACATGCCTGCTCAATCTAACCAATCACCCTCAGTAAACCACCCTGGATATGCTAGCGATGTATCGGAGGGTCAAAATCGACGAACATCCAGAGTCACAACACCGGTGAAGAGACCTGGAATGATTCAACCCTCATCAGATTCACGACGTTCCATAGGCCAGCCAATTAATATTGTCACCAACAATCCAACCAAAAACGAAAGCATGTTCCCTCTGAATCTGACACCGAAAAATTACTCCAATCGCTACCAAGAAGAAGGGCAAGAAGGCTGCAAAAAATCCCCCTTGTTCTCAATCAACCTTGGACCCCAGCTCATCCCAGGTTATCGATCTCGCTCAAGACTCTGATGATGAAAATGCAAAAGTCAAACATAAACGTCAACGGGAAATGCAGAGTTTGATGACATCAAGATTTTCTTTTCTGAACCATATCGTCGCCAGGGTGATGTGAGTGAAATTTCCTTGATTATATCTATATTACACACTACTTGAGGATACATTCTAATTGACTTGTGGTTTGGAAGCCTGATAAAAAACCACCGAGTACCTATAAGTGTTTATGGTGCAAGAAAGAAGTCCGTGTATCTGGAAGCAGCCTGTCAAATCTTCGTACTCATCGTGATGGCTCTCGTCAAACTGGAAGGATATCAGATGGCTGCCCACAACGTCAAAAAGCCCTCGACAAGGGTGCCAAGCTTCCTCCCACTTCTCTGGAGGAAAGTAACAAAGACAGACGCAAAAGAAGGATCAATTGCTAGTCACTTCAACCGAGCGGAAAAGTTTGATAACGAAACTCAACAATATATTATCGTTGTGGCTTTTACGTCAAGCAATCCCTTGGACCCGTATTGAAGACCCATATCTTCGAGCTGCCTTTCACTACTGTGAACCTGGATCAGAGTTGTTCAAACGTAAATGGGCAGCAACCTCTGGCGCATCATATATCTGGACTTACAAGAGGCCATGCTCAATCGCTTGAAAGTATGTAACTCACTTGATTTACAAAACTTTTGATGGTGATTTATTGATTTTTAATCTCTTCCAACAGGCCACTGATAGCAAGTTCACCCTAATCCATGACGTGTGGACAACAAAAGGAAACCGCTTGGTTTCATTGGTGCATCAGTCTCATTTATCGATAACAATTGGAATTATGTTGTTCAACATCTTTCTCTCAAGTTGGTCGCCTGGCACCACAAAGGAAGCTTGTTGGCAGAGCCAATAGTCAATGTATTGGCAAAGCATGGCCTTCAAAGAAAGATAAGTATTTATTAAATCTTGTTCACAAAACCGCAAAGCAACTTAACTGATTTATTTTTCAATATATACATGCTTTGCCAGACAACTGATTCGGATCCAACAACAACACAATGGCCCAAACGATGCATAAGAAACTTTACGAACTTGATGGATCAGACTTTGCTTGGGACTGTGACACAATGCATATTAAGTGCTTTTGTCACAAGATGGCATTGGTTGTCAATGCTGGCTTGAACGAACTTGGTCTCGAAGCCCCTCCTCCGCCCAACTCAAAAAGCTTTTCTTGGAGCTGTTCCCTATGCAAACAACCTGAACCCATTGCGGAGGAAGATGAAGACGAAGATGCTGTGGAAGAAGAGGGATCAGATCGTGATGTTGATACTGATGATGTTGATGGGGATGAAGCCGATATGAATGAAGATGATGATGACGATGATGCTGGCAACAAGAAAGACAATGAGGAGAATGATTCCAATAATGTGCAAGTCAAGATGATTCCAATAATCGTGCGAGTCAAGGGTCCAACAAAAAGAAGACTTCTGCCACAAACAGAAACGAATCCAACAAGTTGCATGAATTGACTCAAAATGTGTGTAATTTCTTTTTGTTTTGTTTGTATAGCTCATACTAGAACTAACAACCACTATTTCAAAGTTGGACTTTGTTGTCAAAAAGATCACGGGATCTGCTGCATGGCGACAGGAATTTAAACGACATGCTGATGCAGTAAAAGGACAAAAGATAGAACCTCTGATTGCTGGTTATGGGATCCGCTGGAACATCAAGTATGAAAGCCGCAGGCGGCCTACAACGCAAAAGAAGTGAGTAA
>SMGU01006080.1:0-12122 GCA_004348175.1 Puccinia novopanici
ACCCCCAAAAAATGACGCGCAACCCCCTGTTTTGCGGGGGGTCCTAAAGGACATCATTTTGACAGGGGGTACGCGTCTACAGGACGTAATAAGCCCCAAACCCCAAATTAGGGGGTCGCGGCTTCAATTTTTGTGGAGAAAATGGGGGTGGCCAATTCAATTATTCCAAAGTTGTGTAACACCAGGAGAGCCTGGAGAGTCAAGCGCAAACGGCATACATGACGAGATTGCCAGCATGACATACCGTCATCATCACCATCTCTATTGGCTCATGTTGGCGGTATGATGGGTGTGCTTGTTAAGACTATAACTGTGAAATGAGGATGAGGTTTGAACGACATGCAGTTCAGGCTCCAAGACATTGACTGGCGTGATTTTTTTTCTTTGGATACATCAGAGGGGAAGCAGAGGGAATTTAACAAGGAAAGGTACCCATATCACCTTACAGGCAAACAAGAACACAGCTTTGTTGTCTCATGATTTCTAGTAATTTGAACTTCACCAGTCTCACTGGGAAGGACCTTTTGGGGAAGAAAGTATAGGTTTATTCCTTGCCCCCCCCCCCAAAAAAAAAAGAAAGGAACAGAGGAATTTCTTTATGTTTGCAAATCAATTTAAGATTCTTCACAATTAATATATCTATCTGGGTGAGCAACTTATTGGGTCGAATTTGTTGTTGCGATTTTCCTTGGGTTTGAGTATACAGGACCGACACCCAAATGGTCTCAGGAATTTTATTGCACTCTTTCTTTTCAGAAAGAGGGTTGCTGGAGCCGCTTGACTTTTAGAGAGTGAAGGAAGATTGTTGGTGGTGTCAGTTGCTGTCATGACCACCTCTCCCCACTATTCCGCCACCATCTTTGATTGAATCGACATGCACCTCACCATTTCAATGATTGTTCTATTTGCACGTTCAGCAATTCCATTATGTTGTGGCGTGCATGGTGGGGAAAAACTGTGATTTATTCCTTCCTTTGTAAGAAGTTTGCTGAGAAGTTTGCTACTGAATTCTCCGCCACCGTCGGTTATCAGTTTCTTCATGTCATTGCTTGTTTGCTTTTCATAGAGCTTTTTGAATTTGATGATATGCTTCGTGGTCTCACTTTTCTCTTTAAGAAGCTTGGTGTGGATGAATCCTGAGTTTTGATAGACTAGAGTCAGGAAGTATCGACATCCACTATTGGTTGATGGTGAAATGGGACCAACAATGTCTCTGTGTATGACTTCCATTGGGGCGCTTGTTGGGGTAAAATGGCTATTGAATGGCATCTTTGTTATCTTTCCTTGTTGGCATGCTGCACACGTCGTTTTCTCACTGATGTTGATGTCATTGCCGAGAGCTGTTTTGATGCGCACCAGACTGGCATGGCCAAGTCTGTTGTGCCACTTGGTGAAAGAGCTGACTTTTTCTACTGTTGTCGTAATCATCGCTTTCATTGGTTCTGCTACTATGTTTTCCAGCTCAAGCAGGTTGTTTGAAAAACTGACCATGATTGAATGATTGCCATTTAAGGTGATCTTGATCTTGTCGTTTATCGGTGTAAGTTACGCTTTTCTTTTGATGAGTTGAACAAACGAGATTAAGTTCACGCTTAGCTTTGGTACAAACAGAGCATTTTGAAGCAAAATTGCTGATCCGTCCTCTAGTCAAATCCGGACTGTCCCCCTTCTTGTTGCCATCATTTCTATGTTATCTTCCCCCGTTCCCGTGACGATTTGTACTTGAGCAGGTTCGGACTCAACAAAGTAATTGAGTGAGTTGAACATGTGCTGACTTTCTCCTGAATTGAGGATGACTGAGTTTGTTTTTATGGAGCTGTCTGCTGTGTGATAGGCAAATTCCTCTTTTGGAGTGTTGTCTTTGATGACGGTGGTGTTATAGTTTCTGGCTTTCTTGTTTCCCATGAGCTCAGGGTGAAGCATCCAACAGTTTTCCTCGGAGTGAGGCGCATCAGGATTGTGTTTTCCTCCTTTGCATGTTATCGGATTGTAAGCTTTTCTCTTTCCTTTCATGGAAGTAGCCAAGGCAAGATCTGTACCATTCGTGACCGCGTCTTGCAGTTTCTTCACTTGCTCGTGATTAGCTATTTCTTGGAGCTTGTCGAGTAGTAGGAATGGATTCTTGAGCGTCTCAGTATCACCCATCAATTGCTCCATTAAGACTGGCCGCTTGTCCGTTATGTCATGGATGATGTCAACACACACCCGTTGCTTGTGAAGGGGAAGACCAAGCGATCCAATTTTGGCAAGCGCCGCTTCTATGTTGATCACATATTGAAGTAAGTCGTCTTTGAACGTTACTCTTCTGTAGTTTGACCAAACACAAAATATGCCATAAATTGTCAATGAGGCATAGTTGTTTTTTAACTTCTCCCATATTTTGTGTGGGTTTCTTCCACAGATGCTGTTGATGCTGTTAAAGATTTCCGGCACTATCTTTGAGCTTAGGATGAGCCAGGCTTCCAGCTTTTGGGATTTGGTTTTAGCGTCTGTGGGTTCAAGGATTTCCTTCTCGCAAACGTGCCAGAGTGATTTGTACTCAAGGTACGCGCTCATAGCATTTTGCCAGTCTGCAAAGTTGCTGCCGTTGAACGTAGGGATAATGATTATCTCCTTTTCTTCCTTTGCAGTCCCGGCGTTACCGGCAGTGCCTATTGAGGGAGTTTGGCTGTTTCCTTCTTCCGCTCTGCTCCTAGTTTCGACCATTGTGATGAGTTGGTGTAGCTCAAAGAGTCAAGACTTTAAATATGTAAAATTTAGAGAACTAAGAGTTTGATTGCATTAACAAAGCTGAATCACAGACAAAACATTCATGGATTTGAGAGAAAACAATCTAATGAATGAATCAGCTGGATGGAAAATTTACCTAAGAGCATAGCGAAGGACTCTGTCTATTAGGCTGGTCTATGTGATGATTGATCTTGGGGCTCAAGTGAGCTGGGTGAACAATAGGGATGAAGAAAGGATTGATAGGGAGTGAGAACAAAGTCGAGATAGAATCAGGGATCAAGGCTGCTACACTGCTACACTGAATAGTTTATGCATCAGCTTATTGTTCCACTGCGTGACTGAGTTGGATAGCAAGAGCTATTGACCTGTGTAGCTTCCTTCACGCTCTTCTAGTTTAAATGGGAGCGCAGACTGTTGGTTGATTGGGGGCTTTTGTCGATTGAACTGTTTTGCAACAAAAGATCTATTATCAACTATCTAATCTATCTGCTCTCGAATGTTCTACAGCACCCTCATGCTTACCTGAACGGTTGGTTGCTAATGCGGGTGGCTAACGGAGCGACTTCAGGAGATCTAATTGTTGTGTGTGTGTGTTTCTGATTTTTTTTTTTTTTTTTTTGCTGCTGTGATCTCAATCAATTCATCTCCGTGGTATCACAATCAACTCATCTCTGCGTTATCACAAGAAATTCATCTCCTTGTGTGTGTTTTTTTTTTTGCTGCTGTGATCACAATCTATTCTCCATGTTATCACAATGATTTCATCTCTGGGAATTGGGTTGGCCCTGTCACGACCCTCAGATGCTACTTTGGCACCTTGCGGTGCAGGCAAGGCTCCGGGTGAGGCGCTAAAAATGTGGCACAGTCCCTCAACTCCTGAATTTAGGCACCGGTTTAGGCACTTCCGGTGTGATATTCTTAAATGTTGAAAATTAAAAAATTATTTCTTTTATTCTTTTTCTCTTTTCTTTCTTTCTTTTTCTATATTTTCTCATACTAAAGGCCAGAAATCAGCATATCTGATTGGAGAAACAGACTCTACAGCTCAATTTACCCTCTGGTCATCTTGGACGGCAACCTCTCAAACCCCTTGGATCAGAAGTTACACACCCTCCTTGGCCACCACCAGTATATATATACTACATACACAACAACCACCCCACATACTCAATCACATGGACATGCACAATGCATGTGGGCTCATGCAGGCTAAACTAGTGGATTTTCTAAAATCTGATCTAGTTGAGTGTGTTTGGTCTGAGCACATGACTCTTGCAAATACCATGTGGTGTCATGCAGTGTTATGCAGGTGCATGCAGTCTAATCTAGTGGATTTTCCAAGATCTGATCTAATTTAGTCTGTATGTGGCTGTGCATAATCACCTCATCCAAGATCTGAGCTATTTTAGTGTATTTTCCTTGTATGACACCACTTTTTTTGACAGGCTGTGCAGGCACATGACCTGATGGCTGTGCAGTTTAGTTCAGTATTGGATTGTTACATTGTGTTCCATGGCTTCCCCAGGCCATCACAAATCCCTCATTCTGGCTAAATTACCTCAATGCTGTGCAGCCGGGCCAGCTAAAATACCTTATTTCTTCTTTACCTTGTAGCTAAAATCCCTCACTTTTGTCAGCTATATAAGGGGGCTCTCCTCCAGTTGTTTCCCCAATTCTGGTATCAGATTTTATTTACACCCTTATTAGTCTTTATCCCCCAAAAACACTATCTATCTGGTCACTCTATATTATTAGCCCCTCAAGATTATAGTTTTACAATCACATAACCCCTTACATAACTCATTGCAACCCTTATATTCAATCAACCCTTTATATTCAATATTGCCCTCACTGGGGTTTGAACCCACTACCTCTACCCAAATTTACTCTCAGAAGCCTGAGCCCTTACCAGCTACGCTATTCACTCTTCTGTAAACCTCAACACCCTTTTCTCAATCCATAACACCTCTCATCACTCACATATCTCATCAGTATTCATCATCATCATCAACACTCATCATCACTCACACATCTCATCACTCAACACTCCTCATCACTCATCACTCATCACTCATACCCCCTCTTTATCATCACCAACCTCTGTTCAATTTCCACTCTCATCAATAATCTCTCATCCACTCTTCAACATTACTTCCATCCATCTAAATGTTGTGGGTAGTAATTGATACATGCATCATGTATACTTAAATATTATTTTCCACTGTGAGAAAATTATCTAATGCTTTATCATCTAATCCATACATTTTATGGATTAGATGATAAAGCCATAATGAAATATAGCTTAATTATGGTATTGAAAATTCAGACGTAAAATTTGACATAACATCAAAGTTTGATTTTTTTGCAGGGGATTGTCAATAAAGTTTTATGAAATGTGACAGTTCCCTGCAGAAATAATTTATGGAAATTGACTTGATGATTTGATGTTTGAAATCTTGAATACCATAAATGTGTATTTTCTCCCAAGTTGAAATCATTTTCTGTTATAAACATACATGGGCATGTAAAAATAATATCAACTGAAAATTCAATGAGAACCCCAGGAGAAGAAAAAGAGTTTTAATTTGGCCTGATTAGCTAGAAAATAATGTGTGAAATACAGAGGCAGAATGATACTAGAGAGTGACAGTGATGAGAAGAATTTTGTTACTGATTACCTAGAGTTGAAAGGCTACCTGCTTTACCTAGGGAAAAAGGTTATGGTTGATATGTATATGAGTATATTGGAGAAATAAATTATCTTAATTACAGTAGTATACAGAGTCAAAATCACAGTCATGATTTATTTTGCAAATATCTTTGTATCCTTTTTCACAATATGGTACATGGGTTATATAACTATGTTTGTTTTCAGGATGTGGAAGACAAATTAATAGCAAGAGACCCTTTTATGATCAGAAAACATACTGTGGAAAAAAGTTAAAAAGATGTTATATTTACCACATCCGGGGAACTTTTTTCCGGGGGCGGAAATTAAACAAAATTTCCTGTGTATGCATGTAGCATCTGGAGGTTGTTCTCACTTGACTCGGACAGACAGAAAGGAGGGGGAGTTTCCGTCTCGTGATTTTCTTCCTTTTCAAATTGACTCAAACGAGTATCAACACAACCAGCAAAACACAGAATCAAGAAGACGCAAGAATCAGAAGATCAACAGGTAACATTAACAATTCCGTCGTTAATGACCAATAAACTCATCACTCGTTGATTCAACATAACAGATTCGGTCAATCTATTATCAATCTGAGGAGGAGGTTATTCAACTATCATTGTGGTGGATTGAGGTATTTCTTCCGTCAATCACTCTCAATTCTTGTTGTTTAAGTCTCACTAAAGATTGTGGTTTCTTAGCTTGTCGTTCAGTCTGATTATTTCGTTGTCGTCGCTTGTGTTTATTGTGTCATTTCGTTGTAGTTGTTGTTTTCAACCAGTTAGTTTTTCATCTTGTTCTTTTAGTTCACTCATGTGTCTCTCTGCTGTTATTCTCTTTTATTGATCCTTTGTTTCCTTTTCATTAGTTACTACTACTGGCTGCAATAAAAGAATTCCAAATAAAGAGTGCAATAAAAGAATTTCCAAATAAAGAGTAATAACACGACATTCATCACATGGTAGTGAGAGACTTCTCTTGAATTCTGCAGCTCAGAGTTAGAAAGGTCAACAACGTTAGAACAAGACACTAAACAAGAACAGTATGCCAATCGATAACGATAGTTCCTCATCATCTCTATCTTCCAACGATGCACCATCATCGATTAAAATTTCAAAGTTGACGTCTTCGAATTGGGTTTCCTGGAAATCAAAATTCGTCTTATATTTACGGGCCCATAATCTCTATCACCTTTTTGATACCAAATGGTGTGCGTTGGAACAGAATGAATCGAAATTCTAAATCAAGAACTATCGCGCTTTAAATTCTCTGTATCAAGCAGTCAGCAAAGACTTACATAACGAAATACTTTCAAACAACAATACTTTCAAACAACAGCTCGTTCATCGATGCTTGGAATGCTCTTTCAACGGCATGTGGTCAAAACTCGGTGGTCTCAATCTGTGCAGCTTATCAAGAAGTTAATTGAATGGTCTATCAGCCAGGTACTTCTTTAACGGATCATAGACAACCAACAACATGCAAGATTTCGGAATAGTCACGTTGTTTATGGCCGCTGCTATGTTTCTTGAAAGCCTCAAAAACAACATTGAGTTAACTGCGGTCATTCAAACGTGTTACGATTTACAGCCGTTCTCTCTAAAGACTGTAACCGATCGAGTTGCTATGGAAGCCGTTCAATGAAGTAATAGAGCAGAAAATCAATCAAGCATCATGGTGACAACTCATCCCACCACTTCAAATAAAAGTGGAAAAAAGAAGGCAAAGAACTCCGATGGACCTAAACCTAAAGCGGTAGCACCAACCTTAAACAATGCACCAACAGCCCATCAATCGTCTATTCCCTCGAAAAAATCTCATACCTCCACAAATAACAACAAAACCAATTCTGTTGATCAACGATTTCAAAAGCTAGAAAATTCTGTTGGGGAACTCACAGAACTTATGAAGAAGTTCGCAGCCACCAACATGCTGGGAATTATTCACGATCATAAATCCAATCAATCAAACTCGAACCCTTTCAAAATGGATTCAGATCACTTGAACTTCTTTGTGGCAACCATTCAGAATTCCTGCAAGGAATATTTTTCTAGGTTTTTGATTTTTGACACTGGCACAATACAATCCTGTGTAGTGAATATCGAATTATTGATTAATGTGCAACCAATCGTCAATCATTACCTCAATACATTCACCTCACCATGCAATTGAAGCTACACATGTTGGTACACTCAAACTTGGTGATTTCCATATAAATCCGGTTTATTATGTTCCAAGCAGTTGTGCAAACATCCTTTCGTGCTCCCAGCTCATCGATCACGGCCTTAAGCCACATTTTAAATCAGACATGTTTCTCATCAAGGCAGCCAATAAAATTGTGGCATCGTTTCCTCGGGTCGGAAAGCTATATATGTCGCCTTTATCCGATTATGTGTGTTTGACAAACATGCACATTCCCGACAAATTTGACTGGCATTATGCGTTAGGTCATGCTTCTGATTGATATGTTGAATTATTTTTCAAGCATAACAACATCTCAAAAGCTGTATTTACCAAAGGATCCAATTGCAAAATATGCGCTAAAGTCAAAATCCGTCGATCGCCTCACACTCGTCGATTACCCTTGTCTTGCACTCCTTTTCATCGATTACACACTGACGTTCTTCAAATAACTCTGGTGTCTAAATTGAGTTATTGTTATGTGCTGGTAATTATTGAAGATGCATCAAGATTCAATCGAGTGTACTTATTGAAGTCCAAGTCCGAATCTGAACATCGATTATTGGAGTTTTTCGCCGAAATTAAGACCAAAACCGGTATCACTCCTTCCTATCTTCATAGTGATTGTGGCGGCGAGTTCAGTTTGTCAAGCTTTCTGGATAGACTTAAGACACTCGGTGTATCGATCGAACGGGGCCCAGCCAATAGTTCTCAGACAAATGGTATTGCTGAACGCTTCAATGGCATCTTACTCGATAAAATTAAATGTATGATGTTACAGTCACAAGTCCCTTTGTCAATGTGGCATGAGGCAGTCTGTCATGCATCAACCATCCTAAATGTTCTGCCGCACGCTTCTCTAAATTGGATATCGCCTACTTCTGTTCTCGCCAAGCACAATCTTTTGTTAGAGCCGGACAGAACGACTTTTCCATTGATTCCGTTTGGAGCAAAGGTAGTTGTTCACCGATCTAATCCTATTAAATTGTCACCAAAGGGTATAGATCATTGGTTTGTGGGTTTCGAACCTTACTCGGATGCGGCATGGTTTCTTGATCCGGTTCATCATCAAATAGTCATCAGTTGCAATTACTTGGTTCCAAAAATCCAGATCGATCCACACCAAACTAAGTCATTCAAGGATATCATGACACTACCTAGAGCAGTTTCTTCCAACATTGAAGGATCATTGACGTCCGTTAAGTTGCCGATTCCAATCCAGAAATCGACATCCTCCAAAGCTCAAACCTCAGTCACATCACCTGAACCAAATCGTGTGAATTCTCAAGAAGCTGATTGTGGTGATGATCACATTCACTCCGGCTCAAATTCTCAAGATTCAACTTCAAGATCTGATGATAATTCTGAGGACGTCTCATTTGAAACGGAAGCACAAAATGTGTTTCAAAGAGCTGTTATGCGGAGACTTCGACAGGATCTGGCAAATCGTTCCAGTCAATCAAACCGTCCAGTCAACATTGACGTTGGCTCCAATCAACCACCAAATCAAGGGCGTCATTTCAGCCTTTCATCAACCAATCTCCAACAATTGCGTCCATCCTGGGAATGGGCTTCCGCTGATCATCGACCCTCAAATGAAATTCGAAGTGATATGGATCAATCGAACATTGTTGCACATCAACGTCATCAACCACAAATGCCTGGCGGTCTTGATCAACAACCTGATATTGTCAATCTCGTTCAATCAGTCTCAATGGCTGAGGCTATGTCAAGCCCACTCAAAAAACCTTTGTGGATCGAAGCCATGACCAACAAGCATGCCTCTCAACTCTCTCATTTTACGGGAGATTTGGTCCCTCCTCCGAAAAACGACAAAATCATTGGAGGAATGTGGGTGTTGTCAAAAAAAATTGAACGAGGCCAATGAGGTGATTAGACACAAGGCATGTTGGGTTGGTTTTGGTAATCATCAAGAACATATGATTCATTATTACCAAACTTATGCTTCTGTGAGTCGCATTGAAACTTTCAAGGTGTTATTATCCATTGCTCAAACGTTTTCGTGGCCTGTCTTTCCATTCGACGTTGAAACCGCTTTCTTACATGGAGAAATGGATGCCAATGTTTATGTTCGTCAGGTGTCTGGTTTCGAAGTTCCGGGAAAAGAAAATTGGGTTTGGAAATTAAACAAATCACTCTATGGCATGAAACAAGCACCTCGGATGTGGAAGCAACATTTGACAAAAACTCTTCGGGATCTTGGTCTGACGCCTTCAATTATGGACGATGCACTGTTTTTCAACGCCGATCGTACTTTATTTCTTCACATCTATGTCGATGATGGCCTTCTTGTAGGTCAAAATCGCTCGATTATAACATCTTTTATATCTAAATTACAAGATGTTTATAAAATTAAAATTAAAGAAAATCCAACGCATCATTTGGGTTATACGATCGAATGGAAAACTAATTCCATTGTCATTCATCATCAGAACTACATCGAAAAGATCTTGGACGAGTTCAACATGTCAACCACAAATGCTGTCAAAACCCCGTTGCCAACGAATGCGTTACATCAAGTTGAAGCAGAGTCGGATCCCTTTGATGCTGCTGTGATGCAGAAAGCCATGGGATATGTCAGTTATTTAGCTATTCACTCTTGACCTGACATCGTGTTCGCTTGCAATCTTCTCTCTCGATACTCCTCTAAACCAACAAAAAATCATTGGTCGCTGGTGAAACATCTTTTACGTTATATCAAGGGCACCAAGAAGTTTGGTATTGAAATACAAAATTGCCACTGTCCTTGCGATTTGGTTGGATATGCCAATGCGGATTACACCATGTCGTCTAGGGACAAGAAATCAACAACTGGGTTTGCGATTCAATTTCAAGGAAACCTTATCTGTTGGAAATTCAAGAAACAATCAGTTGTTGCTCAATCCACTACCGAAGCTGAATTTATTTCGATCAATGTTTGTGCAAAACAAATTCGTTGGTTAAAAAATCTCCTTATCGACATGAAGATTCCGGTTGGCGTACCCACCATCATGAATGATATCTTGGGTGCAGTAATTATCAGTCAAGAATTGCGGTTGTCCAAAAATTCCAAACATATCGAAATCCGGTATCAGTATCTTTGCGACATTGTTGCAAAAAATCAACTGAAAATCACCGATATCAACACTCAAGATATGATTGCGGATATCATGACAAAGCCATTGGGATCCATTAAGGTGGAAGCTGCTCAAAAGCAGTTGCATCTTACATGTATCAATTAAGGAGGAGTGTTGTGGGTAGTAATTGATACATGCATATGCATGTAGCATCTGGAGGTTGTTCTCACTCAACTCGGACAGACAGAAAGGAGGGGAAGTTTCCATCTCGTGATTTTCTTCCTTTTCAAATTGACTCAAACGAGTATCAACACAACCAGCAAAACACAGAATCAAGATGACGCAAGAATCGGAAGATCAACAGGTAACATTAAAAATTCCGTCGTTAATGACCAATAAACTCATCACTCGTCGATTCAACATAACAGATTCGGTCAATCTATTATCAATCTGAGGAGGAGGTTATTCAACTATCATTGTGGTGGATCGAGGTATTTCTTCCGTCAATCACTCTCAATTCTTGTTGTTTAAGTCTCACTAAAGATTGTGGTTTCTTAGCTTGTCGTTCAGTCTGATTATTTTGTTGTCGTCGCTTGTGTTTATTGTGTCATTTCGTTGTAGTTGTTGTTTTCAACCGGTTAGTTTTTCATCTTGTTCTTTTATTTCACTCATGTGTCTCTCTGCTGTTGTTCTCTTTTATTGATCCTTTGTTTCCTTTTCATTAGTTACTACTACTGGCTGCAATAAAAGAATTCCAAATAAAGAGTGATAACACGACATTCATCACACTAAACACAATCCACTTCTGAACAACAGTAGTATCTTGATACACCCCATCCTATCACTTTATTAAACCTTCCAATCCAAGATTGGGGGGCTTGTTTAGTGTCTAGAATGACAGAAAGGCAGAGGTATCCTCATTCATCCCTTTCAACACTCAGCAAAAGGTCTTCATTGAAACTTTTGAGCTTTACACCGTTCTTTTTTGAATTAACTCTTCCTACTCTGTCACACCAACCATTTTGTGTTTATCCAGTACTATGCTGCCCCCACCATGTCTTCCATGTTCTCCGAGCCGGCTGGAGGACTCTTTTTGTTTTTTTGTCATTGTTCTTCTAGTTGTTGTGAAACTACTCTTATGGAGAATAGAGCTTGAGAGGGAAAAGTGCTTGAAGGGCTGCCTCTTGGGGAAAGCTGGGAGATTAAGGTAAGACAAGAAAAAGAAAATAAACTCTTAGAGAAAAGGGTGTGGCTTTGAAGACGTTCTGGTATGGAGATGAGGGTGTAATCCCAGACTGGTTACGGGTGAGTACTTTTGGATGCTAATGTAAAGGGTAAGATGAGACTGATGATAAGTGCTAAGCAATAATACTTTGATTCCTAGTGATCATGGGAAAAAACTGAGGAGGGAAAACAAGGCTGCTTTTATAGACAAATCTGGATGAATGAGAAGAGGGCTGAGT
>SMGU01006086.1:0-16200 GCA_004348175.1 Puccinia novopanici
TTTTCTTTTCTTTTCTTTTCTTTTCTTTTCTTTTCTTTTCTTTTCTTTTCTTTTCTTTTCTTTTCTTTTCTTTTCTTTTCTTTTCTTTTCTTCTCAGCAAAATCAAATAGTTCTGAATATAATTTCCTTTGTTTGCTGATCCACCTCAGTTCCATTCATGTTATACCTTGAGCATCTCAGCCACACCCCTACTTCTGAGACTATCTGCTGCTGCTTTGCCTATGAAGACTCCACACCACTCTCTACTGCACATAGGAAAGAATAGAGCTCCTTTCAGCTTTTTAAGGAGCTTGACATCTAGCATAAATGGTGTTATGTGTTTTTTGAGCAACAATGGACCAATAAAATATACTTCTATCCCAAAACTTGTTTGTGTAGACTCTGATTTCTTTTTCTGAAAATTATGTAGTTTTAGTGACTGTTTTTGAAGCAACTGAATTATTTTATATTCCTCTAAAGGAATTTTAGCAGTTTTTTTATTCCAAAATTTTATAAAGCCAATTTAATGAGCTTGCTTGGCTCATGAAACCTATTTTAGCTAATAGCTGATGGATAAACGGTCAGCTTTGAAAAAATATTGTTTTGCTGAAACTAAAATTAGAAATGTTGGCCCAAATTTGGTGTAAGAATAACCTAGTACTCTATCCATGAAGTTGATTTATTTCATGTTTATCTACATTTTCTTTGTTCCTGTTCAGTTCTATAGAATGTTTGGATTTTTACTCAACTGTTTTCTTTAGGGGCTTGGAGAAATGACTCCCAAGAAATGGAGGTCCAACTCCCAGACCTCCATTTTGGGATTTGTTTCTCCAAAAACGCCTGCATCCAGCTCCCATTTGGGAATTGGAAGCCTTACAAAAAAAGTAAAAATAAAATAAAATTCATGCACTGCAAGAAAAACTCAATCCAGCCTGCAGTTGATCAAGTTTTTCTTGCAGTGATGGGAGTCAGAACTCCCATTCTACATGTAACTGTGGGATTTGCTCCACCAAATTTCAAATTTGGTTGGGTTGGAGTCAAATTCCACCATTTTTTTATTTTTATTTTTATTTATTTTTATTTTTATTTATTTTATCTTTCAACTAAATATACACATGGGCATAATTTTTGATCTAGTTGTGGGCTGATGATAAAAATTTCAGAGAATCAATAAAAAGAAACCATCTATAGTTTGGGGGATATTGACATGTTGGTATTTTGGGAAAATTGAGTTATAGTAGGAAATATACATACAGGCATAACTTTTGAACTAGCTTGATAATTCTTAAAATTTTAAATAATCAAGATGAAGCACCCATTAAATTCCTCTGAAATTCATGGCAGTATTGTATTAAATGTTTTGGAAATATTGGTGTGTAGGTATTTTGACAAAATTGGGTTGGAGTAAATATAAGTACACATGGGCATAACTTGTGACCAGTTTTTGTAATAATGCTAAAATTTTCTAGGTATGAAGATGATTCCTCCTTTAAAACTCTCATTTTAAGCCCTATTTGGTACTCATTAAGAATTCATGTGTGCCATGGATTTTGGAAAAGTAGGAATTTGGCACAAAGTATGTGTATGCATCTATAATTAAATTTTTAGGTTTTCTAAGGCCAAAAATCTTTTAGAATGTAATTAAGAGGTCATATTCACTGTTTAAAAACTTTCAGGCCATAGTTGGCATTCATTAAAAAGTTATGTGTGTTACAGATCATGGAAAAGTTGGAATTTGGCCCAAAACACATGTATAACCACTATAATTAAGTTTGTACATTTTCTGAGGACACAAAAATTTATTCAAATTTAATTCAGGAACCGTAATCACATCGTCAAAATTCCTAGGCCCTTGGGGGCACTCTTTCAGAGGTTATGTATACCACACAATTGGCAAAAGATATCACACTTAAAATTTGTCATGTAATTTTTTGGGGGCCTTTCAAAATATCCCCCAATTTTTAGGGTATTTGGGCAGCCAATTTTTGAGATATAAATATTTTTTTTATTAAGCAAAACTGCCAAAATTGGCATGCCAACTCCCAAAGTCAAAATGTGAATTGGAGCGCCGAATCCCAAAATGGATGTCCGCTGGGTCCTGGGAGTCAGAAATCCAGGAGTCGTTTCTCCAAGCCCCTTTCTTTATTATTTGCTTTATTCATATTAATATGAAATATATTTCTTTCAAATTGCACATACCAAACTTAATCATTTAATATTAAGGGACCTTTTGTCAGCCTCTATGCTACTAACCAAGTGTTTAAGAGCACTGGTTGTGCTATGAGTGATTGATTTAAGGTTGGTTTGGTACGTGAAAGGGTTAATTCCTATAAATAATAATTATTAAAGGTAATTAGCTTCAAGTATTTAAATCTTGCAAAGCTTCTTCTCAACCTTTTCAGGGAGGGAAATCCCGTAAGTATACGTGGATTCTTCCTGCTGAGACAGTCAGGGAATATTCTAGAGGTTGTAAGTAGCTAGTACTTACGTGGTTGGGCCTTTATAGGTGTTGGAGTGCAACTAACAACTGGTTGTAGTAGTTCAGATGCGCTTCAAGACTTATATAAGTCACTACAAGTGGATTCAGAGCAGACAATAAGTGGTGAGGATGATGGTAGATGCGTGATCCAGTGGCAAGAACACTAGTTAAAGCTGCTGGGATAATTTATAGACTGTCTGGTAGATAGTTATAATAATATCTGGTGGCTGAATGCGCTTTCTGGGTGACTGGTAGGCTTGGGGGAATTTACCAGAGGAAGCTGGTGCTTAAATATTCTAACAAGACACTCAGAAGCGCCCAATATCTTCCTTGTGGGACCTTTGAGGTGCACTGGGGTCAATATCAACAAATGTTAATCCCTTGGATTATTACTAGGTTAATATTAACAGATCAATGATGGTAATTTACTTTAAATTAAAGTACCCATCATTGATGCTGTTAAAGTTAACAAAACAATTGTTATCTCCTTCCAGGCAGCACTCAAAATTAATGAGGATAATTAACTTTTAATTAGTACACATCTTTTGATGTGAATAAAGTTGATAACAACTTCTTATCTCCTTCCTTTTGACGCTCAAATTAATGATGTTAATTAACTTACAATTAATGCACATCATTTGATGGGAATAAGATTGATAACAACTTGTTAACTCCTTCCTGTTGACGCTCAAATTATGGGATACAGATCAAATGATTGGCTTATGCTTTAAATAATTAATTGTTATCAATTATAATATTTATAAGCATATTTGAGGCGCATATTTTGTAAGTTAAGTTTTTTTATGTTATATTTTACGGCCAGAATAATAAATAGAATAGGGTAAAATAAAATATAAAATAATATGACAAAATATGTGTAGACAGAACAAAACTTGGCAAAACTAAACAGAACCTTCTGAGGTCAGACAAAACTAGGCAAAACCTATTATAATAATTTATATTCAGGTTTGTTAAAGTTTATTAATGTTTCAGTACTGTTCTTGTCATGTAATTTACTCATTGTGTTACGTGTATTATATTAATTGTACTGTGTTTGTTCTTATAAAGTATAGTACAAGTAATATAATATTAAATATTAATATTTTAACAACTTATTACATAATTTAACAGGATTAATTATGTAATATTATATTTTAACTACTTGGGGAATGTCAGGTATGTTGATATGGAATGTCAGGTATGTTGATATTGCCTCTGTAGTTGACACCTTTCCCATTTCTTTATTATATGTATAAAATTTGTAACATCTCTTATCTTGATGTTATTAATATAGAATAGAATTTCACAGTGATAGAGTGTATCAAGGAGTCAAACTTGGAATAAACTTTCATGGGGTTTTCCTTGGTTCTTTTTGGGTTTTCAAGTGGGGGTAAGGGGAGCTAAATCTATGTGATTTAAAAGTTGAAATATTTTCTTTTTTAAAGTGGGTATTAACCATTTTCTAGTAGAATAAAATTCAGCAAGAATCTTTGATGAATTTGATTTTGATAATTTATGGTTATTTAGAATATTAATTGCTCTCCTTATAAGATGTGATGCAGTTAACATAATCAGGTGCAAGTTTTGTGGGAATCAAGTAGAATATAAAATCACCTGAATGGTGTAGAGAGATGAGAATGGATGATGAGGAAAAATACCTGTTTAATTAGCTAAATGTTTTTTTCAGACATTGTTTTAGAATTAGTTTCACATTGTCACTGCTAAACTGGACAGCAGAAATTTCTTCCGGCTAAAAAGGTTTTTGAATTGGCAATGGCTTAACTCAAAAAAAAAAATACACTCCATTTTATCAAGTAAAATAGAAGAATTCTGAAAAAACAATACCAATGAAAAAAAAAAGAAGAATTTTGTGTGGTGTGGCTGGTTTTAGTATGAAAATAATGTTATGCTCAAGGCAGCAAGGACTGGAATACTCAGCTGAAGGGACTCAAGTGCCTTCTTAAAGATCCATGAGATGAGGTTAATGTGCCACCTCAAGGAACTGTTTTTTCAGGACAGATGATCTTCATTCTCTCCTTTGGGACACAGCTTAAGTATTCTAAGAAAAAGTTGCAGATTTGTGGCTGTAGAAAGGCTAAAAAAGCAGGTTGAGCAGAAAAGGGGTCTGAAAATTAAAAAGTGAAAATTTTGAGAGAAAAAAAAGAATATGAGATCAAAGACAAAACTCAGAATTTCAACAAAAAAATCTATGTGAATGTGTGTAAATTCAGGATTGAAGGGAACCAACAAGATTACTTAGGGATGCAGTAGTGGAGAGATAGATTCATATTTAATCTCAAAAAGTTTTTGATTAATTTCCCAGTAGTAGTTGAAGATAAATCCAAGTCTAACCTTGTGGTGTTCAAATTTTTACACAAGATTCAAGAAAAAGAAAACATGCCTCAAGATCAAATTGAAATAATAATCATTTTAAAGGGGAATATTCTTCAAGTTGTTTAATTATTTTTGTGTGTATTTTTGATTATTTGTGATTCTGTGGTTTTACAATATCCTTTCTGCCTGTGTTCTGTCTTGTGATGAATACGGTTGAGCTTCTCTTTGTTTAGAAACAATATATTTCAGCCAGTAGTAGTAACTAAAGAAAAAAACACACAACTTGTCAACGACTTGAGATGATAAGAAAATAAACAAACATGACAGAATCAAAAGATACAGAAGAACGAGATCAATACTAACAGGAGTTTAGAAAACACCACACTAATGACGAACACGCAACGACAACGATGACAACTACAATGAAAACCCAACTGAGAAATAACAAAAACAAGTTTAGTAAAGATGATGAGGAAAAACAATTAGGGAATAAACACCGAATCTACCTCGATTTCCTCCTCTAAACTTCCTACACCACTCCTCCTCAACTTGATGTTTCAGTTGTTCCGAATCTGTTGTCAATAACAATTGTTGATGAGTATTGTGTCCGAGTGACTTGTGATTCTTTAACCGTTACCTGATGATTGACAGAGCTTCGATTGTTCTTGATTCTTGATGTTTTGTTCTTCTTCTTGATCTTCAATCGACGTTTATGAGTTGTTGACAGAAAAGAAAACCGATCCTCCTCCTTTCCCACACTCCTGAGACCGCGACCAAAAACACCCAACACTCTACATGCATATGCATGTCTCAATTATAATCATAACATGTCTTTTCTCCTGGTGTTTTCTTGGGTTTATTTTTAGAGTGAGAATATGATGAATGTTTCTGTGAAATTTTCAATCTCTTGATCTGAGTTCAAATTTATATACAGACAGAGGGAGAAATGACAGATTTTTCATCTCATTCATCTCTCATAATTCTCATATCCTGGTCCTCATATCCTCATCAAGTGTTTTTTATCTAAAGCTCCCACTCATCCTGATCCACCTCAAAAGGTCTGGAAATCCAATTGAAGGAATAAAGCTCTTGATTGCATTCAGTCATTCTTTATTTTCTACTTAAACTATGCTATAAATACAACTCCTATCCTTTCTCCTCCTCAATAATCTCAGCTTAACCTCTGTCTCATTTTTAATCTATCAAAACAGTGGTGAAAATTTCCTTTCATCTATTGATCACTTCATTTTAATTTGCTATCCAATCATTATTGTTAACCTTTGATTGCTCCAATATTTGGAACTGTTTGCTTTCAGGGTAATTCAATGCAGTCAAAATTATAGGTCAGGACCCTGGAAATACTTGATAAAGTTGAGTAACCTAAATGTATTACTTTGTAAATTTGATGAAATTGTAGGCACAAAAGGTATAGTAATTGGCTTCTGGACCCAACATTGTATGTAAAAAACATTTCTGAGCCCCAATTCAGTTCAAGTGATAAATCATAACCATCCAATTGAGTTGGTAATATGACTTAGAGGTTTGTGGTGTATTGTGAAAATTTGAGGACCCAGGAGTGTTGATTTGGATTGCTCATTAGGTTGAAAGAGCTGGTTATGATAGTCATTTTTAGAGATCCAAATTTTTAAATGGGCAGCACCATCTCAAATTGTTTTTTTGTGTGTTCATATATTACTGATTTTGTGAATTCTTGATTTCATGTGGATGAATCATGATTGGATGATTTTAATTTTTATCCTTTTATCCTTGAGAGAGTTGTCTATCCTAAAGTCCTTGCAGGTTGGAATTTATCAGTATTGTATGTCAACACAAGTTCTTACAGCTCGGGACTCCCAAGAAAAGTAAATTGATAATATCAAATAATAGATCATGTTAATTAGAAAAGTTCCAAGCAGGGTGCTTGGTGTGTTATTCTACAGGTGTATAAGTAGACAAACTTGGTGTGGCACATTAAGAAAAAATATCAAAAGAAACATCCACTGATCTGAATTCCTTGGGAAGACTTCCAAAGACAGGTCCACTATTTTTAATGTGATATCCAGGTTTAGATCCAAAATGATCTTGATGAGGGATAAATGGCTTTAGATTTGTATCAAAATATTAGAATAATGCCAGAAAAGTTAGGTTTTAATTACCCCCAAAACTGGTCTTTGACTCTTCAATTTCATGTCACTTGATTTCAATGAAGACTTCCCTGACTGCCAATATAATGTATCCATAGGATCAGAAAGAAGTTTATTCCTTTGATCAATCCCCATTAATGTTTCATTCAGCACTCTTCCTAACTACACTCCACATCTATCAAGCTGATTACATGCAGACTTCCTTTCAAACTCTAGCCATTTTTCAATGCCACATCTGTTTTTATCTCTTCTCCCTTCATTCTTGCACTCCTTCTCTCTTTCCCCAGTGAATTAATCTCACAATGTAGAAGCTCTTCTAATTCCTCAATAAGACTACAATCCCCCCCTCTTATCATCTCATCAAGATTAAGGCTCCAACTTCTTCTTCTTCTTCTTCGCAGACTCAACCTCAGCCAACAAATTAACACATCCACCACGGCAGACCTCACCGAAAACCACTCACCAGACCAGTCTGGCACTGGATCACTCTCAAACATCCTACTACATCCCACCTTCAGCCGTCACAACCCAGGGCCATGTCCAGGAACAGTAGAAATCATCGTCGGTGCCACCACCTTCCTCGTCCACAAGCAGGTCATGATACATGCCAGCCCATTCTTCGAATCCATCCTCACGGGCGAATGGGCTGAGACTACGAACCCATCAACCGAACCAGAAGAACAACAACAACAACAAGAAGAAGAAGAAGATCGAGTCAAACAAACCCCTCATCTTGATCAACCAGCCTCATCCGATAGCATATATCCAATCAGACAAAAACCACCAACACCTTCTCAACATATTCGTCCAACAACCACCAATGACGAGCTTGACTCTCCTTTCACCACCAGCTCCGATCAGTCATCAGCTACCACCCCTCTGAACAACGACGAGTCCACAGACATCACTCTAGCAAGCACTCTCTCCTCCAGCTCCAGGCCTCTCTTCCCACCAACCCTCTCATCATCATCTCCCCGACCCCTCGCTGAAGCACCCGCTCGCCTTAGAACCCCTGTGGCACACTCCACTGCTCCTCAGATCGAGGCTCGTATCTATCTGAAAGAAGAACGCGCGGCTTCGTTCCAAGATTTGTTGATGTTTGTTTACCCTCATCTCGAAGTGAGTCTTCCATCGCTGAGCGTGAACCCCCCTGCTTGAGAGAGCTTGACTGACTTGCTCCTTATCGGCCGACGTTGCCCTTGTAGTGTGTGTGTACCTGGCACAATGCATCTGATGTCAGTATTAGGGAGGATCCTGCTATCTACCGAAGTGCGATTTTCTAGACTCGAAGGAAGAACTCTGATTGCAGCGTCTCCCACCATCTGAAAACAGCTGATGACGATGTCGCAAAAGTTCGACATGCCCCTCCTTCAACGACACGTGCTCAACTTTCTGCTCTCCTCGGTCGCCGGTAAGCCGATTGAGGCCATGAAGATCGCCGAGGAGCATCAGTTACCTGAACTCTATCGAGAGAGCTCTCGGTTCTTGCTCGACAATTGGCAGGGTTGGGACCACAAGGAGCTCGAAAGCTTGAGCTCTGCAACCCTCTTGAAACTCGAGAAAAGGTCCCTACTTTATCTCATTGCTTTTGATAATTGTTGTTTCTGATAGCCGTTTTTTGGGGGCTTTTATTTTTTTTCAGACGGACTTGGTTCTTAGAAAGATTACTTAAACTGGGCCTCGTCAACTCCTCGCGTGATTATGTCTGTCCTCCAAGCTGTCCAGACCCGCAGCATTGCACCAAGTTGGTCGATGATAAGTGGCGGAGCGCTTGGGCTGCCTCGTTCAAATTTGGACCACCTCAGGTATCTTTCAAAAAACCGCGTTAATTTTGTCTCACTTGCCGTTGGCGGTTCTTGCTGAACATGTCTTTTCTGGGTTATTTTGAATAGCCGAGCAGTGTTTATAGGGCTCTCAGATGTCTAGAGCCCAGCTTACACAGTCCAGCATTACTGTGAGTGGTTGCATGATGCCAACAGATAATGTATGTAGCAAATTGATTGAAAAGCCACATGATTCTTGCGCCATTGTGGGGCCGTCAGACTTCCACACACGTCGTGTCAACAGCATGCGCTGCGGTTCTTTGCGGATCTGTTTGACCGGATGTTTTCGCAATTCGCACCGCGAGGAGGGGGCGGAGGGGGGGCACCCAATGGAAACTCGAGCAGCGTGGGCGGGTCCGGGATCACCATCTCACACAGCGCCTCGGCTTCCCACGCCGCCAACCCACTCTTAGCAGCCGGCACATCCAATCCTCTCGACCAACAACAACAACAACAACAACTTCAGCAGCAGCAGCAGCAGCAACAACAACAACAACAACAACAACAACAGTTTCATCTCCAGAAACATCAACAGTTCCAGCAGCCTCAACAGCAACAACAGCAGCACCAACAACACCAACAACAACAACAACAGCAGCAGCAGCAGCAGCAACCAAATCATGCATTACAGTCCAACATTGGACCTTCTCCTGCCAATCAAAATGCTTCAGGAAATATCACCCTTCCACAGGTCCTACATTACCTCCAATCAACCCATCGCACTCATCTAAGCTTGCAGAATAGCTGGGAGATCGAACGTGCCGAACTCAGAGCGCGAGTGGCCCTCTTGGAAGGCGAAAAGAGAAGCTGGGAACAGGCCAAGACCGATCTCGCTAGAAGGGTTAGAATGCTCGAATGGGCTCTCAAAATGGAACGGTCAGAAAATTATTAATCTCAGAAAATAATAATAATAATAATAAGGTTGACTAAGGCCATCCTTTTCTTTTCTTTTTGTCTGAATCTAGTTCCAAGTATCTATCACATAACCAAAACAAAGATAACACTAATGCATTCACGATGGCTCTACCTCCTGGGAAACTGGCTGCCTTACGTATGGCTGATAACGTTGCTGGCCCTGCCTCTGGCTCCGAGTCTCCTGCCCGCGCCGACAGTCCAAAGTATGATGAACAAAGCGCTGCTGCATCCGCTGGTACGTGATTAATATCACATCCTTGTGGAAATGGGTCGATCACGCTGAAACTTTTCAACCATCTCGCTTTTTTTCTTTTCTTATGTATCAACTCAGCCCGGCCGGCTGGCCCAGCAGTTGTGGTGTCTGATGCAGCCAATCCCGAGCACTCATCACCTCCCAACCCTTCAACTAATCTACCCGGGCCTACCTCAACTGCCCCCACTCAATCAATCTCCATCGCCCCACCTCTGCCTTCAGTTGCAGCACAAAACATGTTCCGAATGGGAACTAATAATGGAAACGGAAATACTTGGGCAAATGGCTTGACCGGCGCTGGTATGGCTACAATGATGGGCGGTACCGGCATCGGTTTTGGCACCACCGCCATGGGGATCGGTAGAGACCCGAAAGCAAGGGCTAGGAGCAGAGACTATCTTAAACAGTCTGTGATAACCTCTCCGTTTCCATTGAAAATAACTTACTCACGCCCTTGGATTTTGATCTGGCCCGACCTCACAGGTGTTTGCAAGAGATCAACTATCTTACCTCCAACCCGGTCCTCAATCCACTCCCTCAACAATCTGCCTTAATCCCCGGTATCGAACGACCGCGCAAGAACTTGAATGAAGCACAAGCAAGTCCAAGTCATCCGAACCAAGCTAATCACCTCCAAGCTGCCTCCGCCGCACCTCAGCCCCCCAACAACCTTCAATCCAATTCATCGCCCAACCCAATCCATAGACCCCTACACCATCCTGGGGGCAACCAGGATCAATCCCAACGATCAGCTCTCTACCAGGTCTCGACCATTGATAATCCACACCAACCCAATGTCTCATCTTTTTCCAATCCTCCACCAGGATCTAGCAGCGTCCATCAGCCGAGCTCAGGCGTGCCCGGTGCACCTGTAATGAGTCGAGCTCGTAGCTCTTCACGCCCTCTGTTGATCACACCCATGAGCACCGAAATCGCTGCATCTGGGATCCCAGCGGCAACCAACCCCCCGTCGCTGCCTCTCACCGTCGCTAATCTCCCCCTCCTCTCTCCTGCAGACCAGTCCCTCCTCGGATCGGACTTTTCGGCCGGTCTTCGGGAGGGTGAGTCTCAAAACAAGCTGCACATCCCGAACGGAATCACCTCTAATATAGGTCCTAATGGGAGCTCAGAGAGCCGGCAACATTCTAACGATACCTCGGCATCCGAACAGACGATGTTCAGAGGTCGGGGCGATAGCGGAGTGTCCTCACTGGTGATACAGGACCAGTCCGGAGGCGGACAAGAGGATGGCAACGTGTCAGTCTTCGACGACGCGGATGAGTCGCGTCTCACGGCGATCTACCGTCCGGAATCGTCGGAGTCGTGGAAGGAACAACTGCGATTGGCGGGCGAGAAAGAGAAGATGCGAATGATGAGGAAGGAGCTTGAGGATGGACAAGATCCCAAAGCAGCTTTAGAGAACCACGGCATCAGGCCCGACGAGGAACTCGCTGGCTTGACCTTGCATGATCAGGAAGACTCGAACTCTAATCCTACTAATTCGGCTCATTCTACTGCTCCCATTGCTGCTGGTGTCGGTCCTTCCACCGGTGAAGGAAAGAACCCGGCTGTGGCTGGTGTTCAGAAAGGCTTTGATGGTTATAAAGTCTGGAAACCCAAAAGGACTCTAAGATCGTACGTCCTCTTGAGATGATTCCTATATCCAAACTTATTGGGAGGACACGAAATATTAATCTTTTTTCTACCCCTACCCTGCTCGTTAGACATCTGGATGCCGCACGTTGTATTGCATTTGATCGGTATGGATTGGCTATTGTCTCTGGGAGCGATGATTGTACGGTCAAGTTGTGGAGATTGAATCCAGCTTCGATAGCCAAGTGAGTGATTGTCTTGGGAGAGGAGGGGGGGGGGGGCGGGGAATTTTGATGATATACGATGAAGGAAGGCAGCAGAAGCTAACCTATGGTTGGTTGTGGATGGATATAGCCCGAGCCCCTCGAGTTGGCCAGAGACGGAGCCGCAGATAACCTATCGGGGACATTCGGCGACGATCACGAGTGTCGCGATTTCCTCCTCGCCGCCACGGATCTACTCGGCGTCCCTAGACTCGGTGGTTTCGGTATGGTCGCTGCCGCCGGCTGAGCACGAGACTTATGCGCCCTACGACCCCCGCTCGCTGTTGGCGACATTCGTTGGGCACACAGATGCGATATGGGACATGGTTCTGCTGCCACTCCGCCTGCGCGACGAGGCTCTCCTGGCGACGGTTAGTGCGGATGGCACGGTAAAGGTCTGGAGCACGGACGAGCTCAACTCGCCGCTCAAACTCAGCTGGGGATACGACGGCTACCAAGACGAGCCCGGGACATCTAACGACCTCACCGTCAAAGGCGCCAACGGAAACCTCGTCAAGGTCACCCCCACTAGCGTCGCTGTCGTTTGGTCCGATCTTAAAAAAGTCGCCGTGTCTTACACTAATTCCGTCATTAAGTTATTCGAACTGGAGAACGGTAAAGTCTCCCTTCGGTTGAAGAGTGACGATACCTTCGGTCCGTCCTTTTTCGTTACTCGACTCCCCCTAACAAGAAAACCGCTCAACAACTTATTTTAATTCTATTGGTTGTTGTAGATGGGACAACGGCTACTCAAATCAATAAAATAGTCACTCATCCTACTCTTCCTTTGTTGATCAGTGCTCATGAGGATAGATTCATCCGACTGTACGACCTAAATACTGGTGAGTTATGGATATTGTGATAAGGAAGTGAGTAGATTTTTGGAAGCTAACGAAGAAAGATTTATTGGAGCAGGAGCATGCACGCATTCGATGTTGGGACATTTGGATTCAGTGACGTCGTTATCGATAGACCCTACGGGGCTGATACTAGTCTCGGGGGGACATGACTGTTCGATCCGATTCTGGGACTTGACGGGTTCGCGGACCTGTTTGCAAGAGATCACCTCGCATCGATACAAGTCGAACCAGGAGGGGGTCTTGGACGTCAAGTTCCACCCCTCCTCGAACCTCTCCTCTTCCTCCACCCTCCTCCCCCTCCATCCTTCTCATACCGCCTCTAACTCCCTCATTCCTAACCCCTTTCATAGCCTCAAATTCGTCGCTAGCTCCGGCGCCGATGGTACCATCAAAATCTTCGGTTGATCTTTTTGCCTGTCCTCCTCTCTACTCTTGTCTTTTTTTTTCTTCTTCTTCTTCCTAGATCTTGTTGGTTTGACTGCTGTTGTTGTGGTTGTGGTTGATCATCTTCATCTTCATCTTCTGATGGATTACCTCTTTTCCATTCCTTATTGTCTTCTAGGGACATACAAAAATACATTCTCACGTATATATATATGCATTACAAATCAAATCAAAATCACAAAAAAAAAATCGTTTCTTTCTTAAGCCCAATCGGAGTGGCCATCGTCTTTCCCTTTCTTTTCACTATGATCATTCTTCAGGCTCGGGTGTTCGCGAGTCACAGCGTCTGTCCATGTCTTTCATGCTTTCTTTTGTATACATGTATACATGCATGGTGTTTTTTTTTTGTTCTCTTCTTCCCTTTCTTTTTTTTTTTTTTTTAAAAAAAAATGTTGGTGTTGCAGGCTGGCATTTCTTTTTTTTTGGGGGGGGGGTCATTGCACCATCATCATGGCTTGCGTCCAGCGCTGCAGGCGGTGCTAGAGAAGGTGGTGGGATGTGTACGCATGGTCCTGGCCTGAGGCCACCCATTGAAAGTTTGAGCATATGTACAGTGGCTAGACAAAAGTTTTTGTCAGTTTTTTTTTTTTTTAAAAAAAAAAGGAAACAAACAATCATCACAAGTCTTTTTTTACAGGGTCCTCAGGGACTGAGAAGTATGAATATGAAACATTTGAAACAACAAATTATCAAAAAATAAACATAAAAATCCACAAGTTTTTGGCTATTTTTTTTATTTTCTGAGGGAAAAATATAATTGCTATGGGGAGTGTTGAGACTGGGGAAGAGTGATTATAAATGATTTTTTTTTTAAAAAAAAGGGATTTTTTTTTTTAAAAAAAAAGGATTTTTTTTTAAAAAAAAAGGATTTTTTTTTAAAAAAAAAGGATTTTTTTTTAAAAAAAAAGGATTTTTTTTATTTCATTTTCATTTTCATTATTTTTATTTTTGTTGAGACTGAAAAATTGACATCTAGTTGGTCCTCTTTTGGCATCAATGACAGCTGAAATCCTGTTGAGATTGATTTCAGACTTGTCGGTAGGTTTTGCTGACATTTCACACAAAAAAAAACACCCCCCATGACAAAAACTTTTGTCTAGGCACTGTACAGACCACCCATGCAACGGTTGAGTATATGTACACTCTGTATTATTATAATTTATGGCTGTAGTTTGGAACAGGTATATTCAAGCTAGAGCATGTTGAAATGGGTTTTTCTTTCTCTATCTTGAGAGCTTGCAACTCAATCCACTCAGCCTTCCTTCCTTTTTTAAACAAATTTATTATCAAAGAAAGATCATGTTTCTTCCGGCACTGGGGCCCCCTCACCCATATGTGTATTTAATTTTTATTACCTCACCTTTTCCCTTGTTGTTTTTCAATCAGAAGAGGAAAACCACCAGGAATATTGACAAGAAAAGAAATCCAAGGGAGGAAGAGCAGGATAATTGAGCATCTTTCCTTCCCTGAAGACACCCCTGTAGCTTGTTAACTGCCAGAGCTACATGCAGGGCTTGTGGTGAGGCACTCAACTTCTGAGATTCTGTACTGCAAACAACTGGTCTTAAGGTGCAAGTCCCTCCCTGTGGTTTGGCACAAATCAGTCTCTGGCACCAACCAAGACTGCACAGGGAGAGATATTTTTAATTTAGTTGAAGGCAGGGTTCAGCAATGTGATGCAAAGCCCAGCATACAGCTAGCTTAGCTACCCTCCTACAGCTTTTGACTTCATGTGCTATTGAACAAGTGAAGAGGAAGGTTGTGTACTGTGGAACTCAAACATACAACCTCAGTATTCATGAGTGATGCTCTAACCATTGAGCTCAGTATGTATTAATAATGTGTTACTAGATTGTGTTGAGTACTTTGTTTATGTACAGCTTGTGTGATGGGTTTGCCTCCAATGCTGTTATAAAGTCTCACATGGATGTGTTAGCAATGTGTATCAAGCAGTGCATAGATTGACACTTCAACACTCACAACAGCCATCCACACAAGCTGACATTATTCCTTCATGAGTGAACCATTGTCTTTTCAATCCTCTTTCACATTGATTGACTCTTTCTGTCCCCTCATTTAAAAGCAAATTGTAAAGGGGCAGAGAGGCAAAAAAGGAAAGAAAAGTTGTCAAGAATTTATTCCGCATGGGTTGAAGCATTGTATGGGGTATTGACATCGAGTGGGAGATGTGTGTATAGGTGTTGATACAATTTAAGAAAAAGAAGGACAAGTTTGTAGGATTGAAATGAGGAGATTTCTTTGATGGGCAATCTTGGCAGCCATAGGACGGAAGGGTGGGCAGAAATGAAAGACAAAACAAGACCAACTGTCCTTCTACAAGACGTGGAATGTGAAGGAAGTTCATCAGTGGGTCTCTGTTCCAATCGCGGGGTGGATGTTGCAGTTTATACTAAGCTCGTCCTCAGGGATGTTATCAAATATGGTGGATTCGTCCGGAGTAGATTTTGCCCGCTTGGAGAATCTCTTGCGCGTTAATGTCTTGGGTGTCTGTGTGAGGGGTTCAAACAGGGTCAGTGGGAGCCGTGCAAGTGCAACTAGACCAGATGAGACGAAGAAACCAATGCTGACCGGAGTCCAGCCAAAGGCGCAACAATAATTGATGGTTGCATTCATGCCTTCACAATTCGAGCCTGCGGTTCTCGCTTCCGCCGGGGTGTGGGCCCGTTTAACTGTCAGTCCAAATGGACGATCATGGGTCAGTTCTTGTGAGTTAAAATGGCTATGACATGGAGAGTGCTGAGGAGGCTGGTGGACAGAGGGTTCGGATGAGAATTAAGCGTATATATAGCGCACTTTGAAAGAGCTTTTTATTCTCCTCCATCCTTCTCCCACAGTAAGCCTCTACTTTGATTTTGTCCGCACAGTAGAAGGTCACAGTTTTTTTGTCCGGGTGCTCCGGGTTCACCAGCTGCACTGGCTGGGACTCATCCTTTTTCTCCGCGGCAGATGCCAAGGCTACCATGGCGATGAGAAAGATGAGCTTCATGATGAGCTGTGAGTGCGTGCAATCAGGAGAGAAGTTATACAGCTGGTCCAACAATGCTTGCGGAATTTTCACACGATTTTTTTTTTTTTAAATTTTTTTTTTTTTT
>SMGU01006088.1:0-13808 GCA_004348175.1 Puccinia novopanici
GTGAAAATTTTGATGTGATCGGTTTTGAGAGCACGACGTTGGATCATATCGAAAACTCGACCGGGTGTACCGACGATGACATGCACTCCCTCTTGGAGTTTGGCCATTCCGTCCCGAACCGATGTTCCACCCACGGCAGCATAGCACTCGATGTTGAGATAGTCTCCGAGAGCGACCAAGACCTGATAAGATTCGAAGATCGGTCAAGGAGGAATGAGACTTCCAGATAGACTAAAAATGGGGAGCAAACCTTTTGGATCTGTTGGGCCAATTCACGGGTTGGAGCGAGGACAAGAGCTTGGCAAGCTTTGATGCTGACATCGATAGACTGCAAGATGGAGATTGAGAAGGTGGCGGTCTTTCCGGTACCGGATTGGGCTTGGGCGATGACATCGTGACCCTTGATGACAGGGATGATGGCACGCTGTTGGATTGCCGAGGGTCGTTCGAAACCGTAAGCATAGATTCCGCGCAATAGTTCACCTTAAGCTCCATGGCATCAAAGTTACTTAACGACACCAAATCAAGACGGAGGGAGTGAGAAAAGACCAACATAGGGCATGAGCCTAATTGTAATCTTTGGATGTAAGCAGGGAAAAGACGCACTCGACAACCTGGTCCCAATTGGACTCGATCACCATTTCTTCGGCACCGCCTTCATCGACGACGGTAGTGACATCAGTTCTGATGAGCAGCCATTTGAATGGAAAAGTTAATTAGAGGGGATGGTGGGATTAGATAATCGCAAGCGATGGGATGGGACGCTTTTATTTTACGTGGATCAGTGGGCTCAGATGGAAGGAGACTTACTGAGTAGCAGCAGCCATGATGTATATTTGTTATGGTAGTTTTTATTTGTGTGTTTGTGAGTGTATCGCTACGCTGAGTAGGTCGGTTTTGCGAGAGTGGTTGAAGTTGAGGTTCAGGTTGGCTGGTGGAGTTCTGTTGGGCGGTCAACACGAGGCGAGGACGGACTGGGAAGGGGGCTGCCAAGGGGGCCCAACACTTCATAATCCTGTTTTCGCCGTTTTGGGCCGCCCCCGACGTACTCCCGATCATGCTCACCTGGTCCTATCTTGGCCGGGGCGAGGGGAGATACCACAACTCGATCAAAGAGCAGTTCCGGTGGTGGTATTCTAACACATATAGGTTACGCAGTACAGCATACACCCAACCACACACGTTGCTTGGCCGGGTGGCATCAAAGAATCCCCATGAATCGTCACTTCCAACCGGAACCGATCAGAATCACCCCCTAACATTACACCACGCTAAGTAGCATCGGGGTCGAAGAGAAGTGTCATGATGGAAGGTACTGATGAGCCTGAACGAACTGCCCCGCCAGGGTAGCTCCGGCTCCTCTTGAGACCATGGAGGGTTTCGGTAACAGCGGGCAGTGCGGATGAAACTCCCCTCAGAGAGCACTCTTCACATCTGATTACAACTTCCACACTACCATCTGTTTCAAGTAAGCGGCCCCGCCCGTCGGACCGGTCCCATCCTCAGTCACCGTTACTACTGATGAAGAGTTGCTGTCACCCACTATCACCACTGGAGCAAGGAGCCAGTCGGAGAAACTTGCTTCAACCACTGATCTGAATGAAACAGATGATTGCTGCAGCCTGTGTAGCATGGCCATGTTAAAACCTAACAGATATTTGTCACATCATTCCTCATGACTGATGATAAGGTAGGTGAGGGAATCTAAGATGCCTTGGTGGGCTATCTGCTGTCAAACCTGGATAGCAGCCCATTCAGACTTTGCAAGTGTGTTTTTTCTTCTGGCCAACCAAAAAACACACCTGTTGTCTGGTTGGATTTTTTTTGTTGAAAGAGAGCATTATTCATTCATAGGTTATTGGTTATTGGAGAACTTCCTGTTTCCCAGATTCCTTAAGCTGGAGATTCTATTTCTCACCATGAGTGCCCAGATGTTGGTTGCTAGCAACTGACATCAAAGAATCTCTGGTGGATGCTTCTCCCATTCTTGAGCACATCCCCTTGTTTGCAGTCACTGTGCAGTGCCCTTTTGCAAGGACCTTGAACATGGTTGTGGTCTGAGCTCCTGGATGTCGCTTGCTAGCAAGTGACACACTATTTTTTGTGGTGTCTAAATCCCAAACTTTGTTGAGTGATGAAAATTGATGACTGTCAGGTTCCCGCCACCAAACAAAGTTGGAAATTTATATTTATCCTGTCTAGATTAAGCAATCCAGACTGACAGGAAGTCCCCTGTTGTATGTAGGATTGTTGGTGTAATTTGTTTTATTCACCTTCAGTGGCTCAATTTCCATCTGAAAAAGAATTATGACTGGTGGGTGTAAATTTTGGCATTCAATATATCACAGAAAAGCATGTCCCTGAACAGAGGTTAACAAGGTGACAGTTTGGCATAAAATACTGAGCCTAGATGTGAATTCAGCTCCACTTTATAGCTAACTCAGTGGTGAAATTGTTGAAATTCTGTGATCCTGCTCATATGAGGAGTCACATCTCTTTCACTCTATTTTATTCACTTTACTTTTATTCATCATAAATGTGTTGTTGGTCCCACATTTCAGCCATTTGTATCTAGTCTATTTAAGCACCTTGACTAGAGTGAATAAACCTCATCAGTTCTGACCGCACTGTTCCTGGTGCTGGCACTTGAGCCCCAACACTCAGCACTCTTTGCTTTGGCACATTTAGCCCCAAAGAATGAGTTGATAGTCCTTTTAACAGACATTGTCTGTTCTTATTATTTTATATAAAAAAACTTCCCCTTCAACAATGATGTTTTTCAATGGAAATAAATCCCAAAAATAAACATGTTCAAGGGCAACAGGTGATCAAAACAGAGAGGGACTACTGTACTCACAGGTTGGATGACATGTGAGAAATAAGCATAGATCTCACAAAGGAAAAGGATGGAGAAGAGTATCAGTAATGAGGTAGTGCTGAAATGCTGTGATGTAGAAGAATGTCTATCTATGAGGATATGAGAACTACATAAAGATATCTTAACATAGTCTATTTACTTCAAATAACCTCAATATTATATAGCACTTCCAAGAAACCCAATTTGGATGTGTGTGTCTTAGTTAATATCCCAATTCAATATTTGCTAGATGTTGTGCTCTTATCCCATTCAATATTGCTAGATGTTGTGCTCTTATCCCAATTCAATATTTGCTAGATGTTGTGCTCTTACCCAATTTAATATTTGCTAGATGTTGTACTCTATATTGCAGTGTTTCTTAAGGAAAAATTCAATAGGCTTTATGCAATAAAAATTCAAGATAAAAAAAAATAACATCACTAATGGACTCCACAGACAAAATTACCACTATTTACTCACTGGATCCACCCCCATATCTCTACTGGATTGGGAGATACATATTTTCAAGCTCAAAAGTTTCATTGAGGAACTTTTGCTGAGTGTATAAAGGGAGGAATAAGGATACCTCTAACTTTCTGTGTGCCCAAAACTGAACCCCCCCCCCATAACAAAGTGATAGCAGGGGTGTATCAAGATATACTACTGTTGTTGAGAAGTGGATTGGGTGTAGATAGAGGAAAAAAGGGTGTTGAAGATTGGATGAGAGGTGGGTAATTAGAGTGGTAGTTGAACAGATTTTTGTTTTAATTAATAAAGATGGGTTATAAGTGATGAGAAATGAAAGATGGGTGAGAGTGGGAGCAAATGCTTCAAACAGGAAGAAAAGAGGCTGTGCTGATGAGGGTTTGAGTTTGAAAGGTGATATAGCCTAGTGGAAAAGGAGCCTTTTAGAATTAAGTCTTGACCAGGGATTGAACCAAGGCCTTATGAAAATTTAATAAAGTTTATTCTTTGAGGTATAAGCATTTTAATGATATCTGTGAGGGTGAATATAAATGTAAAGCTATAATACTATTGACTAATTATAATACTATAGAGTGACCATACAGATAATTGTATAGGCAATAAAGACTAATAATGTACATGTAAAATCTGATGCCAGAATCTGGTGAGGGATGTGGGAATGACAATAAAGGCAAAATCTTAGACCATATCCACTATGGGGAGGTATCCAATTTGGGAGACTGTGGTGTATTTTTTAAATTTTCATGGCAAGGTTTCAAAAAAGGCTGAGATATTGGGAAAAGTACCCCCAAATGATTATTGTGAGTGCAGTGTTGTTTTAGTGAGTGATGTTTGGGGGGATGCCAAAAAAAGAGGGTTTAGAATCACAGGGAATTTTTGTGATACCCAATTTTTATGGTGCTATCTTGGGAACTATAGGCTGGTTTCTACATGAATGAAAAATTTAGCCCCTGAAAGGCAAAATGTTATTTTACATCACTGTAGCACCTGCGGCGGAGGTGCTAAACAGGGTTTTGGGAGCTAACTTAAGCATAGAGATGCAATCTAGCTCCTGCAGTGGAGATTCTCTTATAGAGACAAGAATGTGGGATTTTGAATGGCCTACATGCACATCATTGAGTGATTTTAACAAGAATGGGGGATTTAAATCCATGGAAAACACTATGACAAACAACAGTGAGCTAAAATTCACAGCCATCAGGTCATGTGCTTGCACATACTCTTAAAAAAGTGTTATAAGATGAGGGAAATAGACTAAAATAGCTCATATATTGTCTCAGGTGATTAGTGCACATCCAAAAACAATTAAGAAAGAGAGAATTCACTAAAATATACAAAGAAATCATGTGCTCATACCAAACACACCAAATTAGATCAGAACATGGAAAATATACACATTTATCCTGCAGGCATGTGCTCCTGATCATTTGACTGAGTATGGTGTATGTTTGTTGATTGGTGTATGGAATATGGTGACTGTGTTGTGTAAAGAGTGTGACATGTGAATGATAGCAGTTGATTGGTCATCTGTGCTGATGGTGGCAACAGAGGGTGTTGAAATTCTGATCCAAGGGCTTTGAGAGGTTACCATCCAAGGTCACCAGGGGGTAATTTGGGTTTAAGAATTCATTTCTTCAATATGACTGTGTGATTTATGACCTGTATTATTATAAGTAGAGACAATGATAAAAATAATTAGAGAAACAAAAGAAGAAAATTTCTTTTTTAATTTGTTTAAAGTTTAATAATACCACAATGGACTTCAACCCATTCTTGGATTTCTTATTTTTTACAGATTCTTACTTCAAATATTCCATTTTAAACCAATTTTAGCCAATGTTTCTCAATTCATTATCTTTTATGTGCCTCCTATTTTTATGTGTTTTGCTAGTTCCAGTTCATTTTATTTTGTTACATTTTGGGTGAGAGAACATTCCCTTCACCCTAATCTTTACATAGGCTGGCAAGAATACCTCAATCTGTGACATGAATCTTAGTGAAATATCTCATGTTTTACTATATTCTCTGAGCTTTGGGTCATTATATGATTATATTATTGTTCAATTCTTCATAACAAAAAATTAATCTCTTCTGATTAAGCCTAGCCATACTCTCTCAAAAATAAAAAGGTTGGTTCTTTGACCTCATTTCTGACTGAGCACCAGCAAAAATAATTTGAAACTCTATTTTCCTAATATTCAAATCAATTTTCCTGAAGTCCAAGAGTCATAGTTTCAACAAGTTCAGCACATTTTTGTCTTTATCTTCCCATTTGATGTTGATCAACCCATCACATCACTGTTATATTTTACAAAATCCCTGTCTCTATCATCTTTTTTTCCTTTCACAATTTTGGAACTCACTCTTAACTGACATATATACATGGAGCAGAAAGTAATTAGACCCCAATGTGTAATTCCTGTGTTGGATTGTGATGATAGGATGAGCTGTCTCTTCTAATTCTGTGGTTGCAGGTTTTTGGGATGGTGCACAGAATGTGGAACTTGAAAGAAACATTGAAAGATCAAGACACCCAAAACAACCAAAAAAGAGACTGTGGTATCACAGGCCTCAACATCCTTACCTCTTCAAAGTAATTTTGTATGTCATTGAACTTCAACTCCTTCATGAATCCTTCAATCCTACCAACACTTAGCTTACTCAGCTCACTATTGTCACTCAATGGGCTGGGCAACTCAGGGATCACATCAGAAGGTCCATAATCTTTTACCTGTGGTCTGAACAACCTTGCTGACATGTAGCTTCAGATCAGGGGATGAGTCAATCATGAACCAGCCTTTTTCCTCTCTATTTTGCTCAGAATAAAGCCAGCTTTAATCGTCTTTGGTAAATTCAACCATTCAATATACACCTTCCTGTTGCCATTTACAACGTTGCAAACATGATTCAAAATTTTGAATTGAGGCGCTTCTCAAAGCTAACAATTCTAGACACACAAGTTCTGCTTGAGAATGCTTGAGGGGATAGCTAGCTGAAGTTGAGATGACATCCCAATATATTCATCGAGTATATGAAATTTTTAATTTGTCTTTGGTTCGACTTGGGAAAGAATATTATCTGGCTGGGGGACTGATGATTGGCGATCGGCGCCGAAGATGAGCGATTTATAAGGGGCGAACCATCGTCGAATCTACCGAGGGGAAACAACCATTAATGAACTTGTCAGCGAGAGCACCCTAGCATGTTGTCGAATCATTCAAGAAACCTTGGAGGAAGGTTGGCTTAACTGGTGAGAAGGCGATCTCTCGATCGCCGTTTCCAAAATCCGCAAACAAAACACCCCAGACACCACAAGCTACAAACGGGAACATAAGACGGGTGGTAAGTGGATGGATCTATACAAGCCTCAACAGGAGGGGGAAAAAGGAACAAAAGCGAACTAAGCGAGAGCGACACCGCCAAGAATTGTGCTCCTCTTTGCCACCGTAGCGGCAAGGACAGCTCGAGGGGGATAGGTTTGGTCGATCGGCCGGCATACAAGCTGGGGTTCGTTAAATTCGGCGGCGCCCTGGGTGGGATAAGGTTGTATATATCCGATTTCGGTGGCTTGAACCCTCCGGGCGATGGGTGAGAGTCTGATTGGCCGAACATCGTCCTGCTGCTCGATTGGTTCAAGACTCAATGCCAAGAGCCCCAGCAGAGCCGTCCGCTAACCACACCGACTCTGATCTGGCCACCATGTTGGCTGTCACAGACGTGTCACACCTTTAGCTTGGGTCCGTGATCTTTCTCATGATTCGAAAGAGACCACAGAACCTCACGGCAAGATTAACTGCACCCAGGTGCAGATCCATCAAGGTATGTAGGTCCAGCATCGAGGGTACTGGTCTGATGCAAGCATTTTACTGGAGCTGCATCCACTTTAAAAGTTTTCCTGGGCAAGACCCCTTTGTTGTGAAAATGGCACCTCTATATAGTGGCTATCAGCTGCTGCCAGCTCAACGAAAGGCTCTGTCCTAGGATTCTGAATCAAAGATGTACCAATTATCCCAGAAAGGATTTCCTCCATGGAAGATCCCTTATCAACATTTCCTACTCCCTCTTGTTTTTATTCAGGAAAGTCATAAAAGTTTTCATTATGTTCATGAAAAGAAAGGAGCAGGTCTGTATCTTGCAGATGAATAGTTGGGCAGATACTTGTGCATGATAGAGATTGTCACACAGTGGTATGTGACACTGAAAATTCCTAATTAGACTAGGCTAAGTAGCCAGTTTTGTAGCCTTTGGTTAGGCACATTGCTTTTGTTTGATTAGGAATACAAAGCATGTCAGAGATAGGAAGGCATAGCAACACTCCACACCCACAATGACATGCATCCCTTCTTTCTATTTTTTTTCATCATGATCATCAGACAATCTCAAGTCCCAACTGCTCCTGATCTCTGAACAACAGTATCTGACACAGTGGCAATGTGCAGATGCTTGCAAAATGAGATGTATTTCAAGCTTGCAATATGTTAATTTTGTGCTCTTGCATCCTTCCCCAAACACAAAACTTCCCTGTTTTAATCCTGCATTTGCATACTCTCAGCAACTATTTGTGTGCCAACAACTTCTCTAACCAATCCCTTCCTTTTGACACTCCAATATCCCCCACAGTAAAACAATGTTGAATTTTGAAAGGCTGTTTCAGGAAGACAATACTATTGATTTGCTTTCCTATCCTATTTCTATTCATGTAGACTGCAAAAACAAATTACTTCGTCCTCATGGACCCCTTAGCAGGCACACACACGAGCAAAACAAGAGGTATTATTTCACAAAAGAAATGATGGAAAAACAAGCTATCCCCAAGATAAAAAAAAAAAAAAACAAAACTGGAAGAATAGAAAGTTCTCATCTTCACGGAGATTCTTCAGGCCTTTTTTTTGTTTGGTCTATACATGGGAAACAGGGATGTAACACAGTCTCTTCTCTCTCTAAAAGAAAAGAAGAGATCAACTAATAGTGACAGTCATGTATATTGGGATGACGACGGAAGAACAAGAACAGTCATGTATATGGGAGGATGGTGGAAGAAGAGAAGAAAGAAGGGCCAAATCTTGTATGTGACTACAAGGAAGAAACTAAATACCAGAAAGGGAAAAAAGGGGCGGGATGAGACTTGAAGGAGGCGTCTAGAGGTCACGTATCCCACAATGTGTTTTTATGTTTCCGTTCCGTCCTACATGACCCGAAGTAACAAAAGCACCGCATAGGTAAGTGATCAGGAATAAGCCTTCGGGATTTTATCGACATTAGTAGTAAGTGGAAGCAGAGTACTTACAAAGTATGGATGTCTCAAGGAAGACTTGGCAGACGCTCGTTTTGCGGGATCGTATACCAACATTTTCTGGATGAAATAAACCCGATAAGTGACAGTTGAATATATATACCCCGAGAAATTATTGGATCGTGCCAAAGTGATTACTCACAGCTATTAAATCCACGCTGACTGCGTTGGAGTTTTGGACATGGGAGCCGATATCTTTCGCTGACCATTGCGGAAATCCAGGCTTGTAATCTGGTAAGGTTTGCACTCCCGGCCAGGTGGTTTCGTTTGGAGTTCCCAACAGTCTAATAACAAGCTGCGTTTTAGCTTACACCGGAAATACCATAGTTTCAGTTGAAAATCAAGGTTAAAAAGGAAACTCACCGAAAGATGCGGAAAATTTCATCAATTTCCGAATCACCTGGAAATAGGGGCTGTCTAGAAATCATCTCGGCTAAGTGGTGAAATATAGAAAAGGGGTAAGCTCAGTGTTTGTTGGTGAAGTGAATGTTCGAGAAATTTTCTCACCAATAATGCATCCTACCGACCACATATCAACACCACTGTTGAGCAAAAACATATTTCAACATTAGCTTCATCTGTTAGTGGGAGCAGCGCGAAAGGAAACAGGCGCACGTAGAGTAATGTCTACTTCCTAGTAACACTTCTGGAGCACGGTACCATAAGGTAACAATCTATTGACAACAGACAGGGCGAAGGGAGTTCAGCCGCAATCATTGGGAGGTATTATAAGGAATGGCTGACTTCGTGAGTGTAGCTTCGAAGAGGGATCCCAAACGCTCGCGCCAAACCGAAATCGGCCAGCTTCAAGTTTCCATCCTTGTCGATGAGCAAGTTTTGCGGTTTCAAATCACGGTGCAAGATGCGATGGCCATGACAATAACACACGCCGCGACACAGTTGATAGGAGAATTTCTGTTGATGACAACCAATGAAAAAGAAGAGGTACGGCGTGAAGAAATCAGCGACTGAGACGCGTCTGATTGAATTTGAATCACGAAAAAAATGGTTTCGTGTTTGTGACTACTTACCTTGACAATCGCAGGGCCCATTCCATCCCCATCTCCGACTTTATCCATGTAACGCTTAAGATCGAGATCAAGAAATTCAAAGACAAGGAAGAGCTTTGAATCTGCATGACAGATATCCAAAAGTCTGAAAGAACGCGACTCATGAGCTTGAGTGACAAGAGCAAGGTCTTAGGAGTGAGGATGGACGGTATAGAGGGGCGAGGGAGGACTCACCGTACAATATTGTCATCATTCATTTCTTTCAATAAGCTGATTTCGCGGATTGCTGTGCTAGGTACGCCTTCATCCTCAGCCTCAAGTCGGATTTTCTTCAATGCTACAATCTCGCCTGTTCGGAGGTCCTTCGCCTTATACACGACACCATACGTTCCTGTAAGAAGGAAGACAGATAAAACGATTCAACAACAGCTTGCGAGTGGCTCTTGGCGTAGATTTTTGGTCGCCGTACCTTCACCGACCTGAGGGTGATAGAGGGCCATTACAAAGAACAAAGGATGTTTACACGGAACGTCAGAGCCGAATCCAGTGTTGCTAGGAAAGCCATGTGAGAATCTTACCTTCTCGAGCCTGTTGTAATTTTCCATGTGAGTTTCTTTTTTGCTCGGGAAAAGGAGGTTCTTGAGACTGTTTGTGAGGGGGAGAGCGCTGGATTGAGAAGTGTGTGGAGTGGGTGTTGATTTATATGGACGAGAAGGAAGAGGTTGGTGAGAGGAAAATGGTTGTCGTGTATTCTACGCCTCGACGGGAAATTGCCCCTTTTAAAAAAAGTAGCCGCACTGAGCCCTCTCCTTGCTCAGTGGGCCAGCCTCTGCCTATCCACTTCTCTCTCTCTCTATAACTCATCTACCCCCCGTTGCCCTTCCCCCTCAGCCCATCCACGCCAGAAAAATTTCGACACGCAAGTTTATCCTCCGTCGCTTTGAGCAACACAACTTCTACCGATGTCCATTACCTGAGCCAAAGTGTTGTGGAAGCTCCCTCGTGAGAATGAGTACATTCACGGAAATTTTCTTTGAAATTGACTCAACAATATATAATCTTTACCTTGCAATAATTTTAAATATGTACCATCTTTTCCTGCCCAGCCACCAGTGCTCCTGCATCGGCAGGCAGTTGAGCTTTTTTTGCAGTGGAAATTTCTTAAAAGACAGCTTAAGTGAATGCTTATCTAACCTTTGTAAAATTTTATAAATGTCTTCCAGATGTTTTTCTTTTTCCTTAGAAAATATTGATAATATGTCATCAATATAAAAGAAGCACAAAAGTTAAGAAATTCATGCAAAATATACTTTATAAAAGATTGGAAGGTTGTCAAAGAATTAGACAATCCAATTGGAGTGGCTCTGTATTCATATAAACCCCATGGAATCCTGAATGCTGTCTTCCATTTTTGTCCAGGGGCTACTCTAATAAAGTTAAATGAAGCTTTTAAATCTATTTTAGATAAAAACTGTCATTCTTTTAAGGTTTCCAGAAGCTTTCCAATAGCTGGAAATGGAAAAGTGCCCCAAAATGTGATGTCATTCAAAATTCTATAATCTACACAAGGCCTATCTGCCTTTCCCTCTACTTTGACATAAAAAATTGAAGCTGCTTCTGGAAAGGAAGACACTGTAATGAAATCTTTCTTCAAGTTGTCATCAATATACGATTTGAATAGATCTCAGTCATGTTTAATAAATTTATAAACCTTTCCAAATGGTGGTGTCTTTGCAGACTTCAGGCTAATCTTTCAGTCAAATCCTTCTTGATGTGGTGTTAAGTATGCAACAATTTTCTTTGAAAATAATTTGTGAAAATCTCCAAAGATTTTATTTTGGGCATTAATAAACGTTTTTGGGCATTAATAAACCTACCCGGGTAATCCGCATTTACACCTTTTTTTTACGTCATGGCGACATAAATTGTGCTGTGCAGCAAACCCGGTTTTCCGCATTTACACCAGTTTTTTAACATTTTTTTTTTTTGATAATTCTCAGAGTTCAAACCATGAAATTTCACAATAAAAAATATTTGTAAATTTTGGTTTTTTCATTTTGAAAAAAAATAAAAATTACTGATTTTGGTGTGTACCCGGTTTTCTGCATGCACACCCATTTTTTTTGAGTAATTATTTCTTGTGATTTGAAAGGAGGAAAATTATCAAAAATTCATTTTCTAAATCTATGAAAGTCGCAGATTTTTTTGGTCTTTTTGTATTAAATTTAAAATGAAATTTAAGTTTTTTTTGGTGCTGTGTACCCAGTTTTTGAAAAAACTGGGTGGAATGTTCCCCAATAGGGAGAAGAGACTCTCCATAAACATTGTGAGGCCCTCCCTTAATTCCACTAGATGCTCTGCTGTATTCAGGGCCTTGAAGATTCCAAAATTAGATAATTTAAAACCATTGGGGAAATTCCAAGGCCATTTGGTAAATCCTCTCATTTGGTCTTCCATAAAAATCTCATTTTCCATGCCAGATTTTCATAATTAACATTTAAGCTGTGTAAAATATGTCTCAGCATGGTTTCAACAGGTCTTGAAGCACACTGGTCACTACATGTGATGAATCTCTTCAATTCTTACCATCTCTTGTGAAACAAAAAAAGGCATCAACTTACACATGTGAATCTTGGATTTTAAAAGTATTTTCATAATTATAATTTATCCTAAATAAATATCTTTTAATATTATTTTTCTATGAATTCCACAAAGAATATTAATATTCTAAAATTCCATGGTTTGTGGTATGTTTGAGCAGTAATTGAACTCAGATCTTGAGTGAGCCAGTACCAATTATAAGGTCCAAGGCATAACCACTATACTATAAGGCAATTTTATGAAAGAGATATAATATTTTATAGATATATTTTGAATTTTCTGCTCAACAGCATTAATCTATAACATTAATTTCTTGGTGGCTGAAAGGTTAAGAGAAGTACAACCAAGAGGAAGCCAGTGTACAAATGGGCAAAAGAAGAAAAAAGCCATCCTGAGAAAAAATACTTTTTCTTGTATCTACTCAATCAAAAAGACAACCCCCACTGCCAAGGCTTAGTAAATAATGAGACTTAATTGTAAGTAACATAAAAAAGTGATTCTTTTTTCTTATAATTAACCAGCTAATTTTTACACCATCCCCTGACACCAGGGGATGATTCATTGCACTTCACTGTCAAGTGCCATTGCATATATTTGTTCAATTTTTGGTTTGAACCATGGCGTATGTTGGTTGAATGCAACCTGTGTATACGCTGTGGGACTCCTGTGGGACAAATAATAATATTTGGTAAAGATCCTCTGAGGGGGATATCAATTGCTTAACTAGGTAAAAGCTATTACAACTGACGGGTGGTTTGAAAGACCTGCCCCTCTAATAGTACTACACAAATATAAGGAATCTTGAATCAATATTTAAATAAAGATGGCAGATTACAAGACAGAGTTACTATGTATAGTAGCCTCTATCAGACCTATATCACCCTAAAAAACACTCTTGCAGACCTAATACAACTTCTTATGATGGATAAGTAATCCAGTGGGATTGATTTATGTGAAAGGATAACCTCAAGCCTAATACTAATACTAATACTCCTACTACACTAAAGACTATAGATGCCACAACTAGCTAATGTTATACAAATAATGGACTGTTTTTGACGAATTTGTTAATGATTAATTACTCTATAATGTGTTGTTAGAGCCCTTAAATCACTTGTAACCTCCTAGTTTTGTTGATACTACTACTACTACTACTATGCCTATTTTGTTACTAATAATTGTTATGGATGTACTACTACTGTTATAAATGTTGTAATACCCTTACTAAGACCTTATAGACGAAACTAATTCTCAACAAACCACTACCACTCACCCTTACAGGGGAAAATCTTGTAACTAGACTACTACTACTAACTAACCACTAACTAAACGCTACTAACTGGTAGATCAGGACAGACTCTCCTAGGTCGGTGGGGGAAAGGGAATCTGGCTGGGAGAGGCCCTTCTTTTATATTGAAGAGTGAGGGATTTTTGCTGCAGGGGAACTCCTTGCAGGAGCGCCTTCTGCAGGGGATCTCGTCTGCACAGCATTGTGTGATCTGTTGCCATATTGCCCAAGCCACAATCCAGATTCTTCCATGCATAATTGAACAAGGGCTGT
>SMGU01006089.1:0-15043 GCA_004348175.1 Puccinia novopanici
GTCAAAGAATATCAGTTGGTGTCGAGAAGCTTGTAGTCATCCCAAGTGGAGTCACCTACATCCAGCAGCTCTAAAAAAACGTTTGAAGGGCCGGGTTGGTTTCTTCGTATCAAAATTGTGGAGTTGCTCAAAGCGAAGGAGCTCGACCTCCTTTTCTGATAAAATCTTTGATTGGACATGTGTGGAGTGTAAATCGAAATAAAGATGTCAGTGTCCAAGCTGCGAATAGGTAGGAGGAGATCGGGAGATAATCTTACTTCTCCCATTGGATCACACTTGAGGTTTGCAACTTCGGGAGTTATATCTTGAGCTTGAGTGGTGGGCCTTTTTTCAAGTGCAGAAAGCATTGCATCCTGCGTCATGTTATGATGGTCAACCTTGGGGAACCGCAGAAGGTAGGCACAACGAATGAGTGTCAGGATTTCGTCTTGATTATGATCCTCGGTAAGGTTGAGTGTTTTCGTGAGTTTTGTCAAGGGAAGATCCCCTTGAATAAAATAGGCCCAACAGAAGGTAATGCCTGCTTGCGTTCGGGCAGACTGTTCCGAAAAGTTGGTAACGCTAAGCAGGTCGTCGTTGTAGTTTCGTACCTTTTCCACTTAATAACTCGTCAAAGTTGTCAAAGAATATCAGTTGGTGTCGAGAAGCTTGTAGTCATCCCAAGTGGAGTCACCTACATCCAACAGCTTCAAAAAAATCTTTGAAGAACCGGCGTGGATCATCAAGATGATCGTGGAGTGGCTCAAAGCGACGGAGTTCGACCTCCTTTTCTGATAAAATCTTTGATTGGACATGTGTGTGAGTGTAAATCGAAATAAAGATGTCAGTGTCCAAGCTGCGAATAGGTAGGAGGAGATTGGGAGATAATCTTACTTTTTCCATTGGGTGATCGGTCGAAGGAGGTTTGGACTTGGTCGGTCGGAGGTACCTGAGCGTGCAAGCCTTTGCCTTAGTGCAAGCCTGCGGTCCCGCCTCACATGTGAGGCTTGTGTTAAAGAGGTAGCCGTGATATCTGTGTGATTCTCCTGTGACTTGTGATGAGGTTTTTCTGCTCCCACTTTCTCAACGCCAGTTTTCATCCAAAAGACCCAAAAGACTTTTGACCCTGTGGATTGATAAGTCTTTCCTCAAGATAATAATCCCTTTCTCAGGTTAATGACCCAACGACCACCATGTCCATCGTCGATCGGACCATCGCTGCCACCCAACCGGCCACGGGAAGATGCAGGCGTGGATGAGCTAATGAAAGCGGCTGGATGGGACACGATTCCCTTGTTTATGAAGGACTTTCCCTCAGAGTTGAACCAAGCCGATCCCAATGCACCCGTAAACCACTCGATCGAGGCCCTTCAAGCTTTGATTTACGACGATGACGAAGAGGAGAAACTACGATCACTCGAAGCTCTCAAGGCACGAGCAAATGAACTTTTCGCGTGCAGGGATTACAGACAAGCCTTGGGGTTCTACAAGCAGGCCGTTGAGATCTTCGAAAAACCAACCCCTGCGGATACGAGCCCCTCATCTGAGTCTGTTTCTACAAACATCCCTCAAGAACTTCGAAACTCGATATACTCAAACCGCGCTGCGTGTCATCTTGCCTTAGGTCGGTCATACGTATGAGGAAACTTGAATTCCCTTCTCTCTGACTGATGTCTTCGTGCGTTCTACTTATGACGGTGGGTGTCAGGTAACTTCAGGTCCTGCCTGACCGATTGCGCAACTGTTCTCAGCCCACCTCTCCCGATACCAGCTACCAAACTAGTACGCAAGTGCTTCTTTCGTAGCACAAAAGCATTGGCTTCATTGAAACGATTCGACGAGGCATTAGATTGTGTCGACAAATTATTGGCAATTGACCGTCGCGACCAACTCACAAATGATGGCGAACCTGAAAAGCTAAAAAAGGAAATCGAACACCAAATCGCCCAATCCCAGGCTGAAACACGTGCCAAAGAATTGGCGGAAGTGCGAAAGACAATACTGGATAAAGCGTTGAGAGATACTCTCAAGGTTGATTACATTTCTTTGTGGAAAAATAAAGAACTTTGCAATCTTGCTTGCTAAACAAAACTTGACTGATGTAATTTTTTCTAGTCACGCGGAATTCTTATTCCAGCCCATTCTCCGTTTCCGCCACCTCTATCGAGCCTCCCCCCGGGATTGGAGCCGGTTCATTTCGAAGAGATTCCAACGGATGTGGAACCAGCGCAACTGATCGAATCGATGAAAGAGGTCTCGCTCATATACCCTGTCTACGTTTTCAGGCCGAAGGATGAATATCCAACAAGAGATCTCATCATACGTTGGCACGAGGATGATCTGATAAGTGCTCATCTCGAGGAACTATGTGGTAGAACAGATAGCCATCATCTCTATCTTATCACATCTCAAAGTAGGATTCTCAAGTGCGGAAATAACCTTACCATCAGGAGAATCTTGAACTCGGTCTCCAACACCTCCTCCCACGACTCTTTGTGCTTGGGCGATCAGGGAAATTTGGAATTCTTTCTCTTACCTATTGGACAGTTGGAAAAAGAATGGATAGAGCAGACAAAAAAGAATTTCTCCAAAACTGCTTAGTATGCCAAAATGGGGTTTTTTTTAAGTAGCAAGAAAAAAAAAAAAAAAGAACAGATTGAGTATAACCAATATAGCCCCGGTCACAAACATTGATTTGCTAGCAAGTTAATGGTAATCTTGCTTAGTCCGACTTGCACATGATATTCCACTGTACATCTTGAGTCGTGAAATTAGAAGCACATTATTTTATTTGCTTCAGTCCTACACTGAACTTGAAGTGAAGCATAAACATAAGACCCGGTAGTTTTTTCGAGAAGTTAGTCATGGCATTTTTGTTTTTGTTTTCTGTTGTACATATTTACTTGGAAGCCAGTGGCATTGTTACAGTGTGATGATGCACGTTCCTCTCATCCAGATGAATCCAGATGATAAGCACTTGTCTTCCTTGGGTGACTGCGGAATGTGGGGTTTCTGATTACATAATCTACTTGCATTCACTTTATTTGCACTGCGCAGTTTTCAAGCGGCTTTGAGCGAGTTCCCCTTCTTGACCATTCTCATTGACTTGATCGACTCGTCAAAACCGGGATTACATACGGCCACTCGTATCGTATTACATACTCTTTTACTGTCTATTACGCACCATGGTCAAAAGGCAAGCTGAAAAACAACTCACCGATCGGTAAGCACATCCCATTCTAGATCCCTTTATCCTTTCCTTCAACCATCTTATTCCCTTTGGTCCCCGTCCTGCTTCTGTTTCATGCTACAGGAACTGGAACGATCCAGACACTGAAGACGTGGGTTGAAGTTCAAACTACCCATTAGGAAATTCACATCAAGTACTCATACCAGGCACTTCTCATTTTAGACTCCATCAACTGAAGCACTCAAAACCGCATCTCCTCAAGCTATCAGCAAGAGGCAGTAAGTCTTGACATCACCTAACACAGGTTTCACCTCCATCGTAATCATGCCATCCCCGCTCATTGGCCCTTTCTATCATTTTTACGTAGAATACGCGCCCTACCTAAAAAAACTGGTGCATCAGTTAAGTTTCCTGCTCAGTTTCAATTTTGTGGATTTTCAGCAAAGATACACGCGTCTTGTTGACTGAAACCATTGCAGCCTCAGGTTTCCCCGGCTCCTTCGATATTTGGGGCCGTTCCATCACTTTCTGCTAAAAGTAAACCTGTCTCGACACTATTCGGTCAAGCATCTCAATCAGTAAACCCTACACCCTCTTTCAATTTATTTGGCGGTTTAACTAGCTTTGGAGCTGGTCAGTTCCTACATCTTGAGCTCATGAATTTACCCCTAGTAATGCCTGACTTTTGCCCATCCATATTTAGCAAAACCTACTGCTTTTGGCTCTGCTCCATCCGCCATGCCAAACCCTTCTAATTCTGCGGAGTCTTATAGCACACAAGCATTGACCACTTACTATGCGTCCCTACGCGGTCTAAACTTATGCGCTCTGAAGGCTTTCGACGGACTCATAAAGAAAGACGCGTTTATGGATCTGAGCAGCGCCTTCGATCAGGTCAAAAAGAACTACAACGAACATCGCCAAGAGATTGAGGCTGAACTCGAACGCTCGCAACCATCTGCAACCGGTCAAACGAAGACATCTACAACCGATCAACCGAACACATCTGAAACCGACAAAACCAATAAATCTGCAACCTCTGAAGCACACGTTCAATCTCCTTTTGCTTTTGCGACTAAAGAGGCCCCAAAGGAGGCGCCTACCAAATCTGCTTTTTCATTCGCGACGAACGGGGCACAAAATGACGCGCCGGTTAAATCTCCCTTTTCTTTCCCAACCAATACAGCCCAAAATACTTCCAGCAATGGAAGTAGCCTTTCCACTGCCACCGAATCTCATGCTACTTCCTCCCCATTCTCCGCTTCCACATTTGGCACCAAAGAATCACTCACAGCAAGCTCCCCATTCTCCGCTTCCACATTTGGCACAAAAGAATCACTCACAGCAAGCTCTGGTTTTCAGCGTCCTGCTGTGCCTGAGCCAAAGATACAACCATCTTCGAAGGAGGTTGCCGATCATAGCTTGTGTTAGTCTGCCTTTCATCTGACCTAGTTTTACACCAATCAAAAATGTTCTCATTCTTAATTTTTCTCCCCTGCCCTACTCTTACAGCCTCTACCAGTGCTTCAACAGCTCCGGCTGCTTCGCGGCCGGGCGCGTTCACAATGGCGGCACCAATGCGCCCCTCGCCATTGAGATACGAAAGCAATGGCTCCCTAGCAGGTAGCCCCAACGCGAAGTCTTCCGACGAACCCGCGAGGAATGCTGCTGGCTTGGCTCCGAACACTGAGAGTTCCAAACCTGCATCTTCGCATTCATCAAGCGCGGATACTGTGAGTCAGCAGCCGAAGCCACATGAGGAAAACTCTGCCGATCGCCCGCCCGCGACTTCTTCGTTCTCAGACAGTAAGAGCAAAAGCGCTTCCCTATTTGGGACGACTGGAACATCCGCCACGGGGGCTTCACTTTTCGGCTCTCCTTCCACGTCCAAACCTTTCAGCTTTGTTTCATCGTCCACACAGAACCCAGCCGCTCAGTCATCCAGCGTCAGTTTTGGTTTTGGGGTAGGAGGCGCTGGAAATAGTAGTCCATTCGGTAGTTTTGGCTCCCCAAAGGCTGCCCAAGCTACTCCCCCGAAGAACGGGTTTAACCCCGTGGGTTTCTCGTTTGGCAGCAGCCCCCCAACCTCATCGGTCGTGACAACCAAAACTCCGGCCCCTCTCACGTCTGAAACTGGATCGACAACTAACAATTCTAGCTCAACTGTGGATGACAAGCCCAAGATCGACTCAAGTAGCGTGACTGCACCCGAAACTTCGGATGGTACAGAAACTGACAGGGGATTGAAAGTTGCTGAAACAAACAAGGGAGAAGAAGAAGAAGAAACTCTCTTCGAAACTACCGGTAGAGTCTATGCCCTATTGGACAAAAAACAAGATGATGGCAAGATCCAAAAGAACTGGGTCGGTTGGGCTGTTTGCTCTGTCAAGTTGAACAGACATCAAGAGACTAAACGATGTCGAATGTTGGCTAGAAGCCAAGTCAACCAGAGCATCCTCATTGTCAGTATTCAATCACGTTGTTCTTTCTTTATTTCTTTATTTATTTTTTCTTAAAAAAAACTGATTTGGCGGGGTTACTCTTTTGAAGAACTTTTTTGTGAGACCAGATCTGAAGGTGGAGAATCGTGGTAACTCATTGGAAGTTCTGGGCTTCAATCCTGAGGGAACCCAATTGCAAGCTTATAGGATTCGACCCTCGTCGATCCCAGTGGTCGAGGAATTCATCAAGGCCATCAAGGATGTTACTGGGTCACTTCCGCAAAGTTGAAGAGAGAAAAAACTTCTCTTTGGCTCACAGCGTAGAGAAAGAGGTACAGCGCCTCGCAATAGAAAGCAAGATAGTCCATCAAGACAATCTGTTGATATTTTATTCACTTCGAACTCCCTCCATACATATAAATACATTTCCAAGTTTAAACCATATACAATTAGTTACACAATGCAGCAATGCAAAGTTCAGTCATAATACTCTCACATTGGATCAGCCTCTCGACTTCTTGCATCATTGCTGCCCCTTCCTTGCCATCCCCGTCTCTAGAAATTACTGAGCGTTTTTTTCATCGGGTTCGGCCTTGAGGGTCAGCTGGATCCGCTCAGCCCAATCTGTGCACTAACACATGCCTAACGTAACACAGGCCCCCCCCTGGTGGGAGGTTGGCGTGCCCGTGCAACACCGCCCTCCCGCAGGGGACGCGTTCGTTCGAGAGGGTTTGTCAAGCTCGAAAACATGCACTGACATGCAGATTGCTTCGTTTTCTCCTAATTGAGCCGGCTATAAGTAGATGAAAAGATACAAAAATGTTGACGGTATATCTCTGAGTTTCTTATACCCTATACCCTCACGGGATGAAAATACATTACCCTTCCCTGAACACCCCTGCAGGGTCTGTACAGCTTGCATGGCAGTGGGGTGGCTGAGATAGGGCTCACACCTGAGCTTCCTGGCTGCTCAGCCTACATTGTATGGCCACATGCTGAGTGTTTCTCCTGGTGGAACATTCGACAAAGGAGATGTGAGTGGAGGGGTGCCTCAGAATCACAGAGAAAGGATGGGAGAGTAGTGCTCAGAAAGCATGGGAGGACCAATGTGGGACGGATCAATGTGATATGGTGTGGGAAATCTGGGGCTGCAAGGGGGGTGTAGGAATATGGGCTAACCAATCTTGCATGAGGAGCAGTACTTGCTGCAGCAGAGTAGACAAGAAATTATGGTACAAGTAGTGGTGGGATGGGGCTCAAGGGAACTCACATCCAGGCTGGTCCAGTGGCAAATGTAACTCAAACAGGGCAACTGTGGGTGCATACAGAGGGTGCAGAAGGCAGAGCAGGTGAGGAGCAGAAGGATGAGAAATATGCACCCTCTTATAGAAGAACCTAATGTGAGTACCAGTTTTCACAGCACTTTGGATTCATCATTCATTGCATAGAAACACCACTCTCACAGCCTGTCTAGATTTTATCACAAGAACCTTTACAGAAGGAAAGTATCACGGAGTCTTTTACCTAAAGGCCTTGGCTGTAGTTCATTTCTATCTAAATGGATTTCTAGAGAATAATGTGATGTGTGGATGGGCAATTGTGAATAAGGGACATTGAGGTATGTGCTCAAGGAGTTTGCAGACCATATGAGGATGTTGGATAAGAGAAACTCACCCAACCTCTTCTTTCTAAATTTCTCTCCTCTTCTCCTTCAATGCATTCTCTTTAACCTAAAACTTCATCCTCATCAAAATTTTTTTGTTCACTTCAATTCCAATATTCAATGGTTCCTGGGTTGGTTTGTTTCCTTGTTGAGAGGTTTCTGGAATCTCTTAGGTTATGAGTCCAGAGATCTAGCTGATAACAAGAGACGCATACAGAACATTAACACAATAAATTCCAAAAAAAACCATTGGTGGAAATTCAAAGGAATGATAAGGGATTAACAATCCTCATAAAATCACAAGTTTACTTTCTGTAAGATATTAAGAATCATTCACCTCATTCTCAAGGAGCTCAGATAATTAGCTCTAGATGGACCACCACCTGTGATTTAATGTCATTAAAGGATGACAGTATCTTTAGATTTTTGGATGGCATGCCATTATTGAAACCCAAATCACTTGACAACCCAATATTTCAATATGATGCTTCTCAATTTTCACATAATCCCTTGACCCTCTATGAAAAATTCATGAACTCAGTCTTGAGAAGAACACCACCTCAGAAATAAGTTATGGAAGTGAAAAAAAAAAATTGAAGAGGCTGACAGAAGATGCACTCTTGGCACACCAGGTTTTAAGACAGATTTCATCTCCCTGAATGTGTATTTCCACATTACCTTTATGAGAAAAAAGTTTTGATGAATTAACTTGATTACAGCTTTTTTTAACACAATTCATCTTATCAAAATTAGAAGTCACACTTCTGAGAGAAATCAAACTGTGCTTTTTGAATAAAAAGCAGCTCATTGGATCCAGATATAAACCTAAACAATTCCAAGGGATTTTTGAAAATAGACAGTATAATCCTACAGCCCCTCTTAGACAAGAAGATTGTTTAGTGATGTTTCCACAAAAGAAGGCTTCCACTTCCTAACAGCATTTAGAAGAAATGTTAGTATCAATAGCCAAGAAAGGCCATTGTTTTTTTGTGAGGGATTTTTCTGATCACTTGAACAAAAAATGTTTTAGATGTAGGAATTAAACTCCTGGCCAACCATAAACATATCCTCAGCCTTCATGGTTACAGCAGCTGAGTGCCCAACTTCATGTCAAGTTTTATTGGATGGGAAAACACTCAAACAGAAAGTTGAATTTGATTCTTTTGACTTGAGCAGGGTTTAGTCTGGAACAATTAATGAGCTCACATATTTTTGGCTGAATCTGGGCCACATTGCTTGAACCCCACAATCTAACCAAAAAGCATAGATGATCTAAATTAGCCAATCTTCTCTTACATTTTTGATTGCAAAAGGGAGGTGGGTAGCAATGGTGAGTGATTTGATTCATTCTTAATCACACTGAACTTCTGGATCTTCCCATTGAGGCACTTAAAATGGCATCTGTGGTGCACTCAAACTTGAGTGAAATTCCAAAATTCCAGGCAAGGTGCAGCAGTGTTATCTACATACAAGATATCATGTACTGATTATTATCTGCTTACCTGGAGGCTATATGATTTGTCCCAGATGATCTCAACCCCGGGGTCCTCTCGTGCATACCAAACATGTACTGAATCTAAATCTAAAAGCCATTCATCAAAAACATCTGAGTATCCCTTTTGGGTCCCAGGTAGCACACTAAATCTTCTTGAAAGGAAGCAACTGTTCCAATCACACCAAATCCTTGAAAAACTCATAAGAGTCTAATATGGCCATTGTGTGGCTCATAGAAGGCTATTTTACAACCTCGCACATGGTGAAATATGACTTCCTTGCTCGAGTTCGCGAGCTCATGAGTTTCATCGGTTTGTGTACCTATTTACAACCCATGGCCGGGTCTGCATATAGGACTCATGAGCTTGGTTGGTTTGTTGCCCCATTAAAGGAAGTTGAAGTTCAATTGTTAAAAGGAAACTATGTGACACTAACGGAATCGCTGATTAAGATAGATGGAAACAATACAGGAAGGAAACACGAGACATATCTCAACTCCTATGTGATTGGTCAGGAATTTTATAGAGCGGGGCACAAGGGAGCCTTTAGCAACAGGTACAGAAATATAAATATGTTATATGCCTGTTGAATGCAAAATTAATCGAGGATTGTGTCGTCCGATTTTGGTTGCGACTTCAAGAGCATATGAAATGATGATCTTGCTTGAGTTTTTGTGGATCCAAGACAGCTTCACAACACGATTTGTGGGACCTTGGTGCCAAGCCCTGCGGATGATAGACGAGTTTGAGACATGTGTTCCAAAACTTTCGACCGACTTTTCCAGTTGGGTCTTGGGCATTGGGATGCGGAGTGGCTGGCCTCCCGGGCGGCACCAAGTAACATCCTCTATTTCGTGTAGCAAGGAGAGGAGGTTGTGAAAAGTTCATATCCGAGGGGAAGGTCGTTTCAAAAAAAAAATCAAATCATGTCAGTGCGTTCCACTCACGTTGCTCAATGTGACGACTGCCAGGTAAAATTGCAATAAGTATCAGACTAGGAAGTACCCCAATTGCAATGTCTCTACTTCCGATGCGATGGCAGCATATAGCGGCGTGAAGGCTGCGTCCTTCGCCTCCACAATCAATGATTTTGGGCCCTTCTGCATTAGATTTAGTTTGATAATCAATGTCGTCTCTTCCGTAGCTCAGGGGTTCAGAATTCGTTTCTTACGTGGGGAATTAACAACATGGCCATTTCACGTAGCTTCTTGCTGTCTGGTAATCATGCCACGAACATTAATCAACAACTTCGTTGAAGTGGTGAAGTGCGAAGGCACATACAAAAGAATGAACTGGCTACTCACTGTGTAGCACTTGATCGCTCACAAAGCCTGGGTGCTGATAGATATAGTGGTTATTGATATCGTCTTCCAATATTTCTCTGAAGGTAAAATCTTGACATACTACTGCTAAACACAAAATCCCAGTTCCTTGCAAACGTTTCTGTAATTCCTGAGTGAAAACGATAATCTAGGCACATTGCGGTTAGCTGCAGGATGAGTTGTACGAGGGTGATGACGAGTTCACTATCTAAAAAAAGGGACTCACGGAAAGCATACTATTCCCGTGCCTTTCCAATGCAGAACATCTCCTTTGATTCAACCCTTGCAAGTCAGAGAAATCCGGTTCACTGCATAAATTGTGGGTCGCGCTTGTAATGTTGATGATCCTGACATGCTGCCCTGGGGCACTTTGGGCCGTCCTCTTCATCAAGGGAAGTAAGCGTCCCGTCAAAGCAAAGTGGCCGACGGCGTTGCACCCTTGAATTTCTACACCGTCCTCACTGAGGCAGTAAGATGAGCAGCGTCTCTACGAAAGTCGGCAATCAGCGCATGTTTTCCTTCTGAAAGAAGGGCCACATAATTGATGCTTACCACAGCAGCATTATTTATCAAAATATCCAGCCTGGTTTCGCGTTTTAAGAATGTCTCAGCAGCCTCTTTGCATGTTCGGAGTCGTGTCAAGTCGAAGTGGATATAATCAAAAAATCCACCTGGGACTTCCTCACGAAGTGACCTTATAGCTCGCTGGGCTCTTTCTTCATTTCTACAAACCAAGCTGTGACAGACGTTTCGCGTCGCCAACAAAGAACATCTGGTTACTGGCGATAGGGCAATCAGCGGGGGTCGTTTGCGACTTACTACACCTTTGTCCCCTTTCGAGCCAGCTCAAGGCAAATGTAGTACCCGGTTCCGGTGCTACCGCCTAGATTTTATGACAAAGGAAACTCTATGTATCAGAAAAACATCTTGACGAACGATTTGTCAGATGATCAACAATCTTACCTGTCACGATGGCAATTCGACCTAAGATGCCAACCACGAAGCAGGATTCAAAAGAGGGAGGTTAGCTTGTGTCATTGACCCATAATCACACAACACAGCCATCGCCTACAAAAAGTAGCTCACCAGTGAGATCGGCGACATCCGAAAGTTTCCAGGACGTGGATTTGTAATGTTTGGACAACCTGTGTGGCATGGTGAAAACCTGATTGACTCTCCTCGTGGCTCTGAAGGGATTTGAATAGTTCTTCTGTATCAAAAACTCAGTCGTCCTGGCAGATTATAAAGCCCAGATGAAATTACGGTCATCAGCTTGCATGATCAACATCATATCATGGGACGGGTCACGGGGTGCATACCGGGAAGATCGCCGGTTCGTGGCTGTGGGCGTGGCTGCTCGCTCTGGTTTGTATTTTGTGGTAATCTCGGCCGATGATCTGTTGAGCTTCCTCAGCTTCTCTCGGCGCTATCAGCCGAGGAACTAGTCTTAAATGTAGCTTGTGAAAGGAGTGGTCGAGCATAAACACATCGGGGTTACCATTGGATCCACGAGCCGCACTGCTGGCCCAGTAAGGGGCGATTTCAGCAAGGGGTAATTCCTTAAACGGATCTATGGATATCTATCACTATCAACCCCATGCGGGAACGATGAAGACCTTCTGACCCGACCGGACCAAGGGGTGAGTACATCGTCGGAGAAATGAACCCAAGATATCACCGGAAATCACTGGACAAAATCATCTTAGTTAGACACCCTGGACTCCCTTACTTTTCCAAATTTTCTTAAGAAAAGAAAACTAACTGCCGGTACGTAATCCCAGAGGCTCAAAGCAAGCTTCCACCAGCGACATCGTGCAAATAGAGAGTAAATGGGAATTTGCTTCATGAGGTAGAAAAAGTCATCTTGACATAAGGCTGTGGCTTGATTGGCTTGACCAGCCGTGTCTTGCATGGGTTTCATTCATGGAATTTGGTAGACTGAAATCTACACCATTTTTGGCCGACACGCCGCCTATCTATGGAAGAGTTCACAACATGGATTCACCGAAAACTTCAATGGTGCTCATGATTAAAAATGCTCAAGATAACTTCTTACTTCATTGCCACATAAGTTAATTGAATTGGATTTGTTGGGCCATAATGAGTACTTCATGGAAAGATTATGAATAACCTATGATTTTAATACTAGAAACAAAACCAGCCTGAAAACAATAATAAAACTGAGAATGACAAGAAGATAGAAGAGACTGAATGATAAGAAGATGAAACAAAGAATAGGCCGTACCACACAAGGAAGTATATTGAGCTGATGGTTGAGATTTGATGTTGGCTAGAAGCAGACTGAAAATAAGAAGCTACATACAAAATAAAAGGATCAGAAGATAAAGGTTGATTAGATCACTGGACATCAATCAGAGAAAAAGCAGAAGAGAAGATGGGGAAAGGAAGTTACAACAAACTATGCAGAAGTAATTGAACTGATTGTGATGTTGAACTGGGGAAATTGATTCAATATTGTGAATCTTGAGAGGAGTTCCTAATCTGTAATTGTTTTTAAACATCTTGAAGTTGCTCTTGTTGAGAAACTTGAGGATGAAGGGTTTTCTAGAGACTAACAGATTCAAACGCTTTGCCACAGTCACATCTCACAGGTTTAATTCTTCTGCTTTATTTCAACAGATTAAGCAACAGTCAATATAGTATGTTATCATGAGTGGAAATGAGCCCCAGCACATCCAACTGTCAGAATATTTATAAGAAAAAAAGGATCACATTCTCTTGGTTATGAATTTATGACTGTTTCAGAAACCAGTCTTTGGAATCTAAATCTTGAGGGAGGGTATTACTCATGAAAAAAGAAGCATAGTTGATGTATCAGAATGTTTTGGTTATAACAGCACAGATATCAAGCCTCACACAGGGTGAAAAGAATGTGAAGGGGTAGTTGAGTTGGGAATCTGATTATAACCAAGAGACAGTCTAAAATCTGAGCAAAATATCACCAGAACTTCATACATGGTGTAAGACTCAAAAGGTGTTGTGAAACCCTTTTGCTGAATTGAGAAGGGGATGGATGAGTTGCAAGCTCTGCCCTTCTATGCTATCAGAAAACAAGACCACCAAGATCGCTTGGCAGTTTATTTAACGTGATAGGGATGGTCTGGTTCGAAATGGCTGTGGACCAAGTGAGATCTTATCTATGAGAGTGAGTGAAGGTTGATGATGATGATGAGATGAGATAGATGATGATGATGATGGATGATGATGAGTGGTGGTGAGTGTTGGTGAAGAGTGTTAAGTGATGAGGAGTGATGAGTGATGAAGAGTGACGAGTGATGAGATGTGAGGTGAGTGATGAGATGTGAGGTGAGGGAGGAAGTGCTTCAACCAGGGATTGAACACAGGTCCTAGTGATGGGGTAATATAGAGTGAGAGAAGGGGGGTTGGAGTTTATAGAGGGGTGAATTGTTAGATTTGTGCGCTTAAATGAGTGATGTATTTCTAGTTGTAAGTCTGTTGAGCAAGGCTACCAGACAAGATGATGATGTATGTACAATGATGATAAGATGATAATCAGAATAATAAACAGCGAAACATGAAACAAGCTCTCTATTTATACCAGTGACAACCACTGATGAGTATGCGTCCAACCATCTCTCCCTCCTCTGTGGTCAAAGCACTTCAGCTTCATTCCTGACTTTCTATTATAGCAGCGGAGAAAGCTGGGCTTTCCGTCCTGCTTTCCGAATTGCACCCGATACTTACTCAATGTTATCTTCCTTCTCTTCAATACCTGTATGCTTTCCATCATTGCTTTCCTTTTCTTTTCCTTTAATCAGCGAGTTACATTCATCTTCTTATTCAATAGCTCTGCGTTCTGATCTGTCATTCTTGATAGCTCTCGGCTAGTCTTATTGGAATGTAATGCTCGCATAGTCGTATTTCCTTTGATAGCCTCGGTGTCTGGTTCGGGTATTAGGGTGTCTTCGGTCGGGTATTCTAGTGCGCGTACTTGATCTTCTTTCTGTGACATGTTGTCCATGATAGCTTTGACATTGGTTGATCGAGCTGATATCACACATAAGTTGGCGGTGACCGCCTCTTGCTCAACATGAATAGCCTAGCTGGTAAGGGCTCAGGCTCTGAGGATTAAAGTTGGTTGAAGGTAGTGGGTTCAAGCCCCAGTGAGGGAGATATTGAATATAAGGGGGGTTGTTGGTATATAAGGGGGTTGTTGATATATAAGGGGGTTGTTGGTATATAAGGGGTTGTTGATATATATAAAACTATAATATAGAAGGGGATAATAATATAGAGTGACCAGATGGATAGTGTTTATAGGGGATAAAGACTAATAAGGGTGTAAATAAAACCTGATGCCAAAATCTGGTGAGGAAGGGGGAAACAACTGGAGGAGAGCCCCCTTATATAGACAAAAGTGAGGGATTTTAGCTACAAGGTACAGGAGAAATGAGGGATTTTAGCTGGCCTGACTGCACAGCATTGAGGGAATTTAGCCAGAATGAGGGATTTGTGCTGGCCTGGAAAAGCCATGGAGCACAATAGAACAACCAAATACAGGACTAAACTGCACAGCCATCAGGTCATCTGCCTGCACAGCCTGTCAAAAGGTGAGGTCATAGAAGGAAAATCCACTAAAATAGCTCAGATCAGGGATCAGGTGATTGATGCACAGCCACATACAGACTAAATTAGATCCAATCTTGGAAAATCCACTAAAATAGACTGCATGCTCCTGCATAACACTGCATGACACCACATGGTATCTGCAAGAGTCATGTGATCAGACCAAACACACTAAACTAGATCAGATCTTGGAAAATCCACTAGTTTAGCCTGCATGAGCCCGCATGCATCGTGCATGTCCATGTGATTGAGGGTATCAGGTGGTTGTCCTGTATGTAAATGTGGTTGTATGTGTATGGTGTATGTAGTATGTTGTTGTGTTGGCTGTGTAATGTACTGATAGTTAT
>SMGU01006090.1:0-13292 GCA_004348175.1 Puccinia novopanici
CATTCTTATTGAATTCAGGTTTGATAATTTTTACTGGTAAAAATGTTGAAGTAAAACCAATCAGCTTATTAGAATCATCAATCGAGTTTTCTGCACCAAAGTTTAAGCTTACAATGCAATCCATCCATTCATTTTCAATCGTATCATAAATATACAGCTTTCCAGATGATTTGTTAACAACGATTACTTTATCGTCGTACTTTTGATGAGAAGTCATGATCAAATTATCGAAATCTGATTCAGTTTGTATGAAAGAGATCTCATAAGACGATCGACTTTTTAGGTCAAATCTTATAAATTCAAGATGCATCGTAAGTATAAAAACAATATCGTCAGAAGCTATCATTAAATCATTGGAATTCTATAATATTTAGACTAATTGCTAGCGGTCTATTCATAGAACGATCTGCTTTAATATCAAATATAAAATCAAGATCTTTGTCAAGACATGTGAAGCTTGTCCAGATCATGTTTTTTAAATTCAGTCTAGTAACATGGATTGAGAAGGAAAATGACCCATCCGTTTGTTTTCTTAAGTTTTTGTATTACATACTAATCAGGAAAGAATACTCTTCTAAACTATGACCAGACTGGTGAAATTGAGATTTTGATATAACGGTTTGGAGTGCTCAGGTTGAGTTCACTTCTCTTTTAAATTAACTTCAATAAGTATCACATGCTCGAAATAAAATAAGTTCTTATTGAAAAAAGATACAAAGTGCAACTAATAAATTGATGATCAACGGAGGTAAAAAGAAAAGTAGAACAGAATATGTTATTTAAATTGAAAAACAGCAATATTTACAGTCACCAATGCCCTGACGGGCTTCATAAAAAATGGATGAAACCATAGAAATGTTGAGTAGCATTGACTCTAGCACTCGAAAAAAATTGTGTCCCACAACACAAAAGCGCACGAAACATGCGTGAAAACACAGTCGAAGATTGCAAATTTAAACAAACGTTTAGATGCGATCTCCGAATTTCGGGCGAAACTGGGTGTTGCAACAGAACAAGCCACGGTTTCGCAATCAAAACTAGTGCCCATGCACAGTAGCAAATCGCCGATCATGAGAAGTAAGACGCTTACACTGAGGCTGCCTAGTCTTTTTGATACCTATCAAGTTAAAATGTGTGTGTCACTACGTGTTTGTTTGTCAACATCAGTTTTACAGTCTAGTGTAAGGAAGACTTTAAACTATCAAAAATCATCTTTCATCTGGTTACCTCGAACTATTGTTTTTAGTACGTCTACACATCTTTAAATCAGTATGTCTGATACATAAACCAATGTCATTATGAGTAGTTAAAAATAGGCCCACTCTGGAACACTTTGACCTTTGGACCCATGAAGCCTGAGTGTTCCAGAACAGTGTTTCAGTTCACTGTTTCAGATCACTGTTTCAGCTCGCTGTTTCAGACCTTTGAGCCTAAAAAAGGGGGACTTTCGGGGGGAAAATTTTGTTTGCATCTATTCAACTTTGTCTATCTTTCGAGGTATCAAATTACATGGTTTTTTCCTCTTTTTTACGAGAAAGACTTCTCTATGTTTTTTTGTGTAAAACTTGTAATTGCTTTTCCTTTCGTTTCCTGTTCACCTTATTTTTTAAACTATTTGTGCCTATTTCTTTTGCTTCTTTTTCTGTTTCTTTTCTTTCTTTCTTCCACCTTTATTTTTGTAAATTATTTTGCAATGAATTGCAAAAATCTACAAAGATTTTCCAATTAAATTAACGCACAGCAAATCACAAATAAAAAAGCGAATTAGCACAAATCAACCGTGTTACAATCAGTTTAAATATGATTTGAAGCTATCTCAACAATAAATTCCAGTTTGAAAGCAAATGCATAAAACTTTTCAACAACTTTAGTCAAACTTTTACACCAATTTTTTGTCAAACTTTTACATCAAACTTTTACACCAAACTTTTACACCAAACTTTTACACCAAACTTTACACCAAACTTTGCATTAAATTTAAGCAAATTTTTGACAACTTTTTGAAGCAAATTTTCCCGTCGATTGGGCAAAAGACAAATGATATTTTAAATTTTTATTTGTTAGACAACTTGTTATACAGTTTACTGTCATGTGCATTTTATAATGAAGGAATTGAGATCAAATGGGTCAAAAAAAGGTTATTAAAGCATTTTATAATGCAATTGTCCACGGATTCCTCTGCCGTGATCGATGTTTAATAAGTTCAGCTGTCAAATTAAACACCAAAGACTTGATTTCTTCTCGGTCAGCAGTATGAAAGAAGTCTTTATGGTTGGTTAGGTAATGGTGAACCCAGCGAGCACGTGTCATAACTGAGGCGTTTTTTCCTATGGTGCTGAGCAGAGGAAAGAGGAATGATTATTTCTGGCTGAAATTTTATACTAAAGTGAATGGTCTGACTTACATTATTGAGGGCTTACGAGCACCTTTATATTTATCTTGATGGGTATTAATTTCATTCGGTGGCAGTGAATAAGTCGATGTTCTTGGCATCGGTGCGTATTTAATTGCTGTTGCAGATCTTCTTGCCGTTACAGAACTTGTTGCGCTGCAGAAATTGATGCTGTTGCAACTGTATCCGCTAATGAAGAATTTTGCACATTTATCAATGGGCTATTCAAGCAAAAGAATTTTTCATATTGCGATATTCACTTCTCTTTCAGCCATAATGCTGAGTTAATCAAAAATCACACAAAAAAGGTAAACACAATTGTTTCAAAAAACTTTCAATGAATAATTTTAAATACAAACTTTAATGTGCTTAGCACAAATCAAATCACAATTTTTTTAAATTAAAACTTTAACAAAGTTTAAAGCAGCGAACACGAAAGAAGGAGCGGCTGAGCCCATAACCTGTTGGTTTGAGTGAAAGATATTTTTATTGAACACAAAGAAAGTATACATGAAGTTAACTCGTCTTGAGCTACATCTCAACTGACAAAGAGTTATGTTTTAAAACTACTTTTAAAGTAAAATTCAAAATCGTTTTCAACGGTCATCTAAACAAAGGGCCAATGTAAGTTAACCTTTTACTTTTGTTTAGGCAAAGAAGCAGAAAAATGAAAAATAAAAATGAAAAATAAGATAATTAACATAGTGCCGATTTAGGCTAATTTGGACATTTGTGAAGCATAAGTAAAGGTTCAGATTATCATTAATGGTAAGAAGATAATTAGTGATTAATTAGTTTGAAATATGAATAAAGTTGTGAGTGAATCGCGATGTCGGTTTGTAGCTACGCTAGTAGCAACGACTGACTTTAGTCGGTTGTGGATTAAACACACTTTAATATATAAGTATAGGTATTTACAATAGAGGAGAGTTAGGGTTAAGGAGACTTGTTAACAACAGGGTAATGAATGTGTAACTGGTTAATGTGCCATTGATGGCAACTGTATTTATATCCATATGTTACGCCATCAATGGCTAATCTAGAAAGAGCTAGAAGGTGAACTAAAGGACGTAGTGATTGCAACATTGCCTTGACTACATGGCCGACAAGTCAAGGTTATCTAACAAAAGTTCATATTAATAATAAGAACAACAGATATCAAGAAATTGTCATGTTTATGTTAAATTTAAAATAATCATTTAGCTTGATTTAATGAAATTTGAATCATTGAGAAAACTGGACATTAACCTCTGAATGTTCATTAAATAATAAGTTTAAATTAAGTTTGAGTAAAAATTATGTCCATTTGTAACTCGATGAATTATCGGGTTACGAGTACAAAAATTATGTCACTTAAAAGCGTTTTCAACGCTCTCACTAATGATACCAAGATTGTTTAGTTTAATTGTTTATTTTGATTAAAATTATGGTGTCGCCAGGATTACCATTACCATTGTATTACCCATAGGAATACATAGACAATTGACATCGGGAACATGACATATTTAAGATAATTATTGGAGTTTAATTAACTTATCTACTATTGTTAGTTAGAGCTTTGAAAGATGAAGCTAATGAGCTATTAATTGTATTTGAAAATTATTTGGTTGATGAGCTGAAGATAGTCAAAAGATTTGGACAAAATTTAAAAAAAACGAAAAATTCAGATTGAAGATAACATAACGATTATGTTTCAGTATTTCAAGTTAATCTAACATTATAAATGGTATAATATTAACCAACAATTTACACCAACTTCATAACTTTTACTCGATCTAGTTCACAATTATCATGGAAACTGATGAAGTGACAATTGTAAACCGATCAAAAAAGTATCGTGTTTCTAAAAATTTTATCTGTTCCTCTGTACCATATTTCGGAAAAGTGTTTTCTTGTGAAATCATCGAATCAAAGGAAAACAAAGTTGTTCTTGATTTTGATGAAAATAGTTTCGAATCGATTCTCAATTGGCTCAAATATGATTATATTTTACTTACGATGGACAATGTGATTAAAGTTTACGATGTTGCTGATTACTTGATGATGGATTGTCAGCTGATTGCACATTGTATTGATTATTTTAATGGTGATTTTCAAGAAAATTTCTCTGTTGAACATATTCCAACTATCATTTCTCAAGTCTCCGCAGTATCCAAGTTAATCAATTCTGATCAACTCAATGCTTTTATTTGTCGACACTTTTTGAAAATAATGAACACAACAGTCTTTCTAAGCTACTCTATTGAAACATTGAAATACATATTGAAATTGGATTTAATGGTGACATCAGAATATCAAGTTTTTGCAGCGATAATAAACTGGATTGATGAGGATTCTGACTCAAGAATGACTTACGTTGAACGTCTTGCTAAATATATTCGTGGATGTCATTTATCTAACGATGATTTGGAAAAAATAAATGATTTCTCTCGTTATTTGCCAGATTGCAAATCAATCATTTGCTCGACAGCTACATGTGCATCTGATTCATGCAGCTTCGATCAAAGCAATCAAAGTTTTTTTATTGTCGTCTATCAAATTGAAGATACACTCTTAAAAATCAAAGTACTTGACGTCGATTTCAAATGCTTACTCAATGACTATGTTTTATTAGAAACATCGGTTTCATCCGAGTTCATGCAGAGTGATCAAGTTATCGATATTTTTTACGATTTTGGTAAACGAGGGATTCGTGTTGATTTGATTGCAAAGAAATGCACTAGTATTCCAGTGATTAATTACGATAGACGGATTTATAACATGTTTGTTAAATATTTACCATCAATCGAGCAAGTTTCTGCATTATCTTCTGAATATCCAAGTTTCTCATTTCTTTTTCTGTCTTTCATTCCATTTCAAGTTGGAAACCCTTTTCCATTGAAGATCCAGGAATCCGAATGTCTATAATCAATTCTTATGAACTAAATGACGAAAAGATGTTCATTGAAGTCAATCATAAAATCTTAATAATCAACAGAGACAGAAATAAGCGTGAATTTTGTTTTGACAAGCCTAATCCTAAAAGTCTAGATGATTATCACAAAGTTGGAAACCAAACTTTTCTTGCAACAGCTTCAGGAAACAGCATTTATATTTTAACAGATGACGCTCATTTCATTCAATTTAACATCAAAACTCGAACCTACAAGATAACTAAGCAATTCAAGAAATCAAAGTTCTCGTTCAAAGATTTAATATTAACTTCTAATCGAAATAAATTGTTTCTTTTGCACAAATCGAACGGAAAAATTCAAGTTTATGACACGACTTCTGAAAAATGGAGTGAAGTTGGCCAGATCAGGAACCGCAACTCAAAACTCGAAGAAAATGATAATTTGCTTGCATTTACCTCAACTTTTTTGCCGTTACAAAAAATAGAAATCAAAAGAGATTTTCTATTCGAAGAATGTTATTATTGATGCTTTTTGATTTCAACAGACAGAACTGATCCAACATGAGTTAGAGTAGTATGTAAAATGTCCTGTTCTGGGACAAAACGTCCACTCTGGGACAAGGCATAAAAAAGCTGAATTATGCTTGTCCGAGGTTATAAATTTTTTCCAATACAATGCAATATTAAATCAACACACATAGCTTTTTATCGCCTACACAATTGACGTTATTAAAACTTGTTAGTTATAAACAAATTTCTGGAGCTAAAAGAAGCCAAAAAATTTTCTTACTGTTCTAGCTTGAGCTATATAAAGCAATTTTTAACCATGTTGCTCTCACTTTAATATGAATACTTCAACGTATAAGAAGATGGTTGGAGCTATAATCTTTACACTTATTATAATTATCATTTTAATGCGTCTATGTTACAAACCTACAAGTGAACATGACATTAAACTCGCCTAACTTCATAATTGATAATATAGTGAGTCTATGGAAGATAGATGGACCAATACAATTGAGTATTGATAACTCTAAGCGGAAAAAGAGATTCAATGCCCAAGTTATTCGCAAAGTTGGAGTCTTTTTAGTTTTCGGATCTGGTAAAGTTATCGCTACAGGATTTAAAGACGTGACAAAAGCTGGTGTTATCTTACAAGAACTTTATCCAGATAATAAAGTTATATTTGTTAAAGTGGTGAATATAACAGCACATAGTTTTGTACCTTACCCATACAATATTCGTGAACTTATTGATTCTCATGATGACACAACATAGTTGGATGCTTTCGAGTTTATAAATAATTTTGCAAAACTCGAAGTCAGTCTTAAGCATTTTCATCTTCATCTTTATCTCATTTTGAGTCAATTTTTTGGTGAAAAATATTGCTATCAAGTTTTGTTTTTGGATGAAAAAGTTTTGCAAACATTTTAAAGAGCTTTCAAATTTTGAAGAGTAAATTAGCTTAAAATGCTTCCTTACGATTAGCGTAAAGTAAACATCTAAGCAGATCTGAATCAGTTACATGATCATGTAAAGTGTTTAGTCGACTGTTCACTTATCTTTAATAATAGGGCATAAAGCAAGTGTGTAAAGTCCAAGAAGGCATCGGTGTTGACAATTTGTAAAAAATATCTAAAGACCATATTTTGAACGGACACTGAATTGATCAATTTTGATTCTTTTGTTACCTGTTACAAACAGTTGAATTGTTTGATTTTGTCCTCGTAATCCCTTGCAGCTAGACACTTAAATCCAGTCTATCAATGAAATATGAACATTTCAGATCACTTCAGTATCGACTTTATTTTTCAGAGTTTGAAAATTGCTTCATTCAAACTTTCATGGCTCATGAAATAACTGAGAAAAATGTTCAAAACTTCAAATGATCAAGTTAATCAACTGAATCGATTGGATTGTTCAGAAAATTCGGTTCGATTTTGGTTTCCAATGAACTTTCGTTTTTTTTGTGGTTTCGTTGGGAAATCGTTGACGAAATTGTTGCTTTTTAATTGAAATATTGTCAGATTATTTTACTGTGGTTTTATATCTGTTCTCGTGTTATGACATCTATTGTAATTTACTTGGCAAAACTAATTAACTGTACAACTGGATGAGAATCATGAGAATGATAATTATCTATGAAAAGTGCTAATTATTAGTTGAACATTCTTGTCTTAATTGTTTATTCACAAGTTGTATTATTATTAATAAGGTGAATCTTGGTTAAGATGAGATGTTATATTCAGTTTTGATATGAGATCAAATTATCATGAAAAATAATTATTGTTGCAGAACTGGAAAAAAAACTTGTAAAAATTATATTTTGCATTCCCTGTCTTTTCGTTGGCTTTATCATAATTTATTTGAATCTTTTTTTTTATATTTCATTATCACTTTCACACTCAACTTGTACACTTGACTTTATTGCTTTTCACTCTCCCTGTTACCTTATCATTATATCTTCATCATTTAATCCTGTTCATTATCATTATGATCATCATTATATATAACATTTTCATCAACTTCAGTCTTTATATCTTGTAATAATAATAATTTCACAATTTTTTTGAGCTCACTTGCTGGCAACTCTGATAAAGATTCACTCCTTTGAGTAAAATAACGATTGTAATAAGACGGTAAAAATGAACCTCTTCATGGTATAAAAAAAAGTTTCAGATAAGCACCAGGATTACATTTTTCTTAATAACACTGTCAACTTATTGACTAAAGATTGTTTTTATACCAAAAAGCCAAAATTGTGATATGGATGAACCTAAAAAATAACTCCCTGTGAGTAGATATTTTCAAAACAATGTCTCTCTGGTAGTATAGCGATTAGCATCTTCGTTAGTTCAAGAAGTTTCTTGGCATCAACTGTGAGTCAAAGTTGTTTCAAAGTTATCAAGATTTAAGAAGTGTCATCAGCTTCTTGGCAAGAGATTGATATCGATGTTGCGGATAAAAAAAATACAGCGATATTTATCGATTTTTGATTGAAAATCGATAGATCTAATTAACATTGCAACATTTCAGCAGTAAAATGCTAAAGTCAAATCTCTCGAGGTCTAATTTTTAAGTCGTGAAAATTTTTCTCAAATTGCGATCGAATGCAAATCGATCTACAAACGTTTGCTAGGACGGTTCAAGAGTAGGTTGTTATCTGAAGGTATCGTGTTCAGCATCGCAAAACAAATCGTTTCAGCAAAGTGATAATTAGCAAACCTCGAGCCGATCAAGGGTACGCAGTGTTTCAATCACATCAAAATGCAATCAAGTCAAAATTCAACTCGAAAATTAGTTGATTTTGTTCATTTTATCGCTGGTAGTTTAGTGATTAGTATCTTGAATGCTGAGTTTGTTATTGCCATATAAGCTTTCAAGTTGGTTCAACATTATTATCGATCGTTTACCAACCTGAATTGTTAATTAATATTCAATTTGAGGTTAAAATATTTAAATTTGTTGGTTGATTAAAAGTAAATTTAACAACCGATTATTCGGATACAATTTTTTTAAAGTGACAATATTAATGATGTTGATGGTTTGAACAGTAATGGTTATTAGATAATTTACATTGATCAAGATAAATGTCTCAAGGCTAAAAACAACTTGAATTTGATAGCCAACAAGGGTAAATATAACCTGGATAGGCAAATAAAAATAAAATTATTTTCAGGGTTAACGGAATGGGGAAAAATGAGTTTCTTTTTTTTGCCTGTTTTTCCAACAAAAAGAAGCAGTTTTAACCCTTATTTTTATAATATCCAACGGTCTATTTAGGCAACAAAAACAATCTTTTTGCTTTAACAAGGCAATACTTTATCCAAACAAGGTAACAAAAAAAAAGGTAAAGAACTTGTTGTTTCCCTGTTTTTATGCTCAGATGAAATAGTTTTATATCGTTTTCATCATTCTTATTTTGTCTCCTCATCGTGATCTCGTAATGGTCATAACAGTACCAGCTTTCTTACCTATCTTTTTACTCTGTAAATTGATTTTTTTTTACCTTTTAAAAAAGACAAATGCTGACAAAATAAGAGATTTGAAATGATAACAACAGGAGGAAACAGGGAAAGTTGAGGCAGGATAAAAATAACAAATAAAACTGACAGGGAGGGTTAGATTATCTTGAAAGCCTTCTTAGTGACAATACCAGGTAAGGATATCATGATATCATCAGTGAAAAGAATCTGAAATCAAGGAAAAAAAGATAGGTTTTTATCAGGAACAAAAAACAAACAAAGTTGAATTTGATTGAATTTTTTTTTGCGTTGGTCAACATGAAATCGACGAAATCCTATCAACTAAATTGAAAGTTATAAACAGATTAATGAAATTATGTTTTTGAAAAATCTGAAAGGGAAAGAGTTAAATCAAATTATCAGAATTCATTTTTCAAAATTTGCATCAATTTTTTTTTTAAAAAAAAGATAAGAATTCTGATTAGCAATTGAGACTGAGGAGGGAATGCTAAATAGTTGAAAAAAAAGATTGATATTATTACATTACTCTGAATGCTGGGAGTGACAAGGTAATAATGATGACGTTTCCAATGAGAATCTCATTGAATAACTTAACCATTAATATGAATATAATGAAAGATGAAAAGACAAATTATGAATGTTGAAAGGGCCATGACCTGTATTCAGATGGATGCTCTCGATTCAGACGGATAAAAGGATGAAGATGGGAATTGATAGGAAGGAAACTGTATCTTGATAAACTCAATGCTAAACTCGAATGGTATTAATTTTTATTGTTGCTCAGTTTCACTTGCGATAACAATTTTCATCATTTTTTATGTTTCTATTTATAGCACAACATTTTAACCAGAATAATATAAATAGCAAGAAGAGCAAAAAAAAGGTCGAGAAGATTAAATTGTTCAAATGTTCATTCGAGATTCGACTCTTGTTTTCCTTGCTTCTCTCTTTACGATTGACCTATTTATGACCTAATCCAAGGTTATCATCATTTGAACAAGGCAAAGTTAAATGTTTTTCAATGAAAGACAGTCTAAAATAGTATAAAAAAATCAGTGAAATTCATTCATTATCTGATTCCTTGAATTGAATTTAAAGTAAGATAATTTGATGAATGGCTTGGAATTGCTAAATTTTCCTAATGAAATTATCAAAATCTAATCAAATTGTTAACTTTTAGTCTAATTTAATTTACTCACTTTAATCTCAACATTTTTACTTAATTTGTTTAAAATTTGATTGATTGTTTCAAGTCTAAACCTTTAAAGGCAAATCTGTTTATGATGTGATACTTCGAGTGTGGTTCAGGTTCGACTGTTGAATCAAGTAATCGAGACTTTCAGGGAGTTTCAGCTAATGATAAATGGATTCTGTTTTGATTGTTTCCTTGCATCGCCTTTTTTTTCAAACAAAGACTGTCAATTAATGTCGCTTTGTTTGACTTGAAAATTGTGACATGATCAACATTGGAACCTCTTTTTTTTCAGTGAAATTTCACCCAATCTGAGGTTCAATATTCACATTTCCTTCAGCAACAGCAACAAACAACAAAAAAAAACTTGATTCCATTTATCATTTTAAACATATAATAATTTATCATTTGACGCTTTTCAACTGAATATTTTTCTTCTCGAAATTTTCTTCATTTCTCATTTCACTTTTTTTACACCCGTTAATATAAATATCACAATCAGAACTATCGAAAGCATGATCGAAAGATTCAAAGATGATAATTGAGAGTTTCGTTGAAAGCAAACTGAAAAATAATGATAAATGTGAAGTGAAACAATAAATGCATTATATTTTTGGAGTAAAAATATATTTTTTTTCTTGAATGGCAAAAATGTAAATGCAAATGAAATATTGCATGAAAATTTTTTCTCATTTTTACTTTTCATTTTCATGATTCAACGTTTCGTTACATGACAAATGAAAATAAATGATAATTGCAATCCTTGGAAGGAAAAGGTTTCATAAAAATTGCCTCGAAAGGTTTGAGTTTAATCAATCGATATTTTATGGGGAAAAAATTTGGTTATGAAGTTGACCATTGCAATTTTGATTTCAATGGTTCAAGCTTCACTTTAAATGCTTAATCGATACAAAAAGTTCTGAAAATTGTAACAGTTTTTACTGTATAATGATGTTCAAGATTTTGATAAATTTTGTTTCTTCTATTAAAACATGTTCTTCATCAATTTTAAAGTTTATTGAAAATCATTCACTTGCAAAACCATTATTTTATTATATATAAAGATGGAGACAAACTTTGAAAATCTGATAAATAAAATGTGTTCTGAATGTTTGCTCATCTGGATATGATGGAAAATGTTGTTCTTGTTGTTGCTTCTCAGGGTAAAAAAAATAAGAATGTGAAATTCAGTTTTTGGCAACTTTTAACAAGCAACCATCATATTCACTTGTCCAGACTTTTGGTCATCTTCGAGATCATCATTTTTAAAGATTTTTTTTTCTTTCTTCTCTCTTCATGCCTTTAAGGTTTTCTGAATTTTTTTTTCTCACTTATATTCTTGATATTTCATCTATTCAATGAGTTAAATAAATAAGTAAATAAACTGTCCTGAACACTGCTTCAAATTTTATTCCTAATGATCTCATTGAAATTGCTAGTTCAACTGGAAAATAAGTCAACATTGCTTACTTTTTTTTGTTTGGACAAAATTTGTATTTTTCAAAACTGTTATCTATGGTGTTAACAGCATCCATTACAGATTGTTGTAATGATTTTGTGTAGATGTTCATTTACATCATCTTTTGACATTAATTTTGTTTACCAAATGAATGGCAAACAAACCCAATGTTTCAATATGAATTTGTTATTTGCTGGTTTTGCTTGCCTTTAAATGTATCCTTTTTGTTTCACTTTTTTGTTAGTCTGGTTCATTGGGTGATTGGATGGTTAATTGTTTATGATTATGTCTTGAATGTTGAGGTAAACATTTATATATCTCGGTTTGGTTGATATGAATGTTTTGACAATCCTTTTGAACCTTTTGTCTCATTCAATTGTACAACTGGAAATTGATAAATCAGTTTGACTTCTTTTTCCTGGATTTTGCTTTTTCCTTTCCATTGTTTGACTTTGGGTTGAAGTGAAATATGGGAATGATAAAGCTCATTTTATCATTCAAAAATTCATTCAGCCAAAATTATGACTTCAACTTTGTTTTCTGGTCCAGTTTTTGCTTCGTTATTTTCAACCTTTTTTGACGCTTCTTTGCCTTGTGTTTTTGACTTCTGTCAGCTTTGGACCTGAAATTTAAATCAAAGACAATTCAGTTATTTTTTTGACTTTATCAACGTGATACAAACTAATTCAAGTGCAACAGATTTCACGGTAAAACGAGTTTCATTCATAATCTTGATCAAGATCATCCTGACAATTCTGGTAGTCTTGAAGATGGAGAATGGAATTGAGTCAAAGACAATTGTAATAAGAGTTGAGTTAGGAAATGATTAGAGTCTCTTTCAAGATAAATTCATTGAAACATCAGCAAAGTTTACTTAAAGACAATTCAAATTATTTTCATAGTTAATTAAACTGAATCAAAAATGATTCATTCAAGAATGTCTATGTTACAATGGAAAGGAAAAAGCAAAATCCAGGAAAAAGAAGTCAAACTGATTTATCAATTTCCAGTTGGATGAAGCCATACAATGGCTTCATCCAACATTTGAACAATTTAATCTTCTCGACCTTTTTTTTGCTCTTCTTGCTATTTATATTATTCTGGTTAAAATGTTGTGCTATAAATAGAAACATAAAAAATGATGAAAATTGTTATCGCAAGTGAAACTGAGCAACAATAAAAATTAATACCATTCGAGTTTAGCATTGAGTTTATCAAGATACAGTTTCCTTCCTATCAATTCCCATCTTCATCCTTTTATCCGTCTGAATCGAGAGCATCCATCTGAATACAGGTCATGGCCCTTTCAACATTCATAATTTGTCTTTTCATCTTTCATTATATTCATATTAATGGTTAAGTTATTCAAT
>SMGU01006091.1:0-12396 GCA_004348175.1 Puccinia novopanici
TCTCGCTAGCATCTGGATTTGCGCATACATAACGTATACTTCCTGCACACATCTTGAGCCCCCTCACACGAGGGTTGAGCACATTGTGCGGAGTTTATTCTCGCGTAATGGTGTGATATCGTGACATCGGCGGACACGTCGTCGGAGGCTCCGGGGCGGGGAAGTTCTACAACAATATGAGCTCTCTCAAGGCCGATGCAGACTTTATTTGGGTGCTAGTGGTCGGCGGGCCCATGTCGGTGTAATATGCATACACTCATCCATATATTTCTTTGCAGAGGGTTCTTCTTATCAAGACTTGTGAGAAATTTTCTTGCGACAGGGTCCAAGGCTAATTACCAAGTCTGGTTCATTCATCGTCATCCAGTTCCCTCGGCCCACGGTACATTTTCTGCAGTCGACTGGCGGATCGATGCTAGCTTAAGGATACGAGAGAATATTTGTATTTGAAGACCTGCATCTCGATCCCCGCCACTCCTTCCTACATAATAATATCTTCTTGCTCCATTTTAACGCGTCTCTTCTCCTTCTGCAGAGGCACCTTCGCTTGGGAAGAGTTGCAGTACTTTTCTCCAATCCATCTTTTCATCCCTCTCCTCCCCCTCACTCTATTCCTCTTCGCTGTTGGTCCATTACTTTATCACCATGACTTCTGTGGGCCTTCCTCTTCAGCATCACCCTACCGATGATGACCCGTTCACTTCCGTGCCCTCCACTCCCTCTTTATCTTACAATGGACCCCCAGAACTCTCTAATTCCACTCTCGCTTCCCAATCAACTCCGCCATCTCATCACAACCCAACAACTACCTACGAACCAAGTATCAACTCTGTCGCCTCCATGCCTTCACCCCATTTACCCGGTTGGTACCCCTCCACGCCTCAGCCGGGATCATCTGTTTTTGATGCCAAATTATCTCAGCGTTCAAGTCGCTCCCCCTCTTTCATGACTTGCAGCTTGGATGAAGGTCAGTCTTTTTTTTTTTTCTTGTCTTGCCCCCACTCTGTGTGAACATTTCTTTCTATAAAAATATACATCACCCGCTTTTCTCTTCGACGGACCGCCAAACTGTCGTTCTTCCCCAGTTTGACGAACGTGGACCGTGCCTGGCAATTAACATCCATCAAGCCCTGACATTTAATCACCGGGCTCACCCAATCAAATCTTAATCATTGTTGCTTCATTTTCAAAGTCCAGCTCACACCCTTAAACAGCAGAAACAACTCAATTCTCCATCAACCTGTCAACGGGATTCTGACGCTAGGGTCCGCTTGCTCTGCCAATGTGCTGCACCACCAACACCCCAGAATTCAGAGTTTGTGACAACTGTCAACACATCTCATCGAAATAACGGATCCAGCAGAATTCAACTATTCCAAAGTTTTTTCCTGGATTCTGTGAGGAAACATTCCCGTATCTCACCTTCGTTTCCATCGACTGTCCCGAATCAGAATCGGCCGCCGCTTGCACCTCTCCTGAACCCCCATCTACTCTTGCTGCTCATCTCGTGTTGTTTCTTCTGGATGCTTTTGATTGGATCTCCGTGCGCATGAGATCATCTGACTCTTGCTAGCATCCCTTCCACAACACTTCCTTTCTCCCTGAGCTGAGGTCAAATCAATATCTACTCAGCAGCTTCCTCCACGCATCCTATTCTCTGAAGTTCTCCTGCATCCGTGCAGTCATCCTGCTTTTCCCTTTCTTGCCCATTGCCTACCCCCAAGACATTGTTGGAGTAGCCCAAAATATCTGACGTCTTCCACCCTCAAATAGAATCCCACTTGACAGGTTTCCTCACTGCCAACCAAACACCTACATCGGCTCTCTTCCCACATCCTAGTCGCGTCGGCACATCCGCCCGAAGCTATACTAGTTCCTCATCATCGGACGATCCAACAGGCTCTGGAATCGATCTTCATAATCTCAATCAGCATTTAACATTATCGCCCAACGATCTACGTTTCGCTCCATCATCTCAACGAAGCTCATCCAGCACCTCGCACTCATTCGCGTGTTCAACTTCCAACCAGATGACCCGCGCCGAAATTATGGACAACCTCGACGAAGACCACCCGATCAACGCGTAAGCATATCTGATTGATTTTCATGGGTGGACAAGCTTGTTGCTGGCCACTTCCGCCTGGATCTTCCCCCCATCGTGGCTAGACAATCTACGGCGTTCCGGTTTTCCCAATTACCAAAAAAGACTCAGCCGTAGAGGTTAACTTTTTTTTTATTGATTTTGGATTCTTTGAAAAAAAAAAAAAAAACAGGGCTGCTCAGTTGGAGGACTCGGGCGAATCAGACCAAGGTAAACCGATACTCTAACCCTCACAACCATGTGTTTCTTCCTTTCCTTTCGTTATCCCAACTGCCGACTGATAAGACATGCCAAACCTATCTTGAAAGTGATTGAAGCATCCCCTCTGGCGCATTCGCTCAGACTGTCATTTTCTGACACGTCCACCAGCTCCGGCTCTCCAATTCAGCACGACGCCTTCGCTTATCGGACCATTGGCACTGCAATTGTCTTGAGAAGCTACCAGCCCAAGAATTCCTTCCTGGAGGATACGACTTCTGCCGGTGGGACCGCCCCGGAGCCATCTCCCGAAGATTTTGAGAAGCCCGTGATCTCCCCTTTCCTTTACTGTAGTGACTCATTATATCCTGAGCTTAGTCTGGCTGGGCCGACTATTCTCGACATGCCGCAAAATAATAAGACAATCTCGCTACTAAACATTGAACAAGAACTACCGGACTGCCCCACAGAACCGCCAAGCATGCCGGGTAGATCTTTAATTCATGTCTTGCGGTCTTGCTTTGAGCGGTTAACTGACCGCTCTATTCCTATGCTGTTTGTTTTAGCTGTCCCTCCCCCTGGTACTACCTTATTGGACTCTGGCGAGATCGTCGAGTCCCATATCTGCCATGCGGCTGATGGTCTCCCCCAAACTTCCAGCTTTGGGATTACGGATTCTCATCAACACTCATCTCCCCCACCTGCATATCGCCCGCGAAGCATCGAAATATATCAAGTCGGCCCAGATGCTTCTATTGAAACACCTACTGCTTTGAGCGACAGGCCTGCCACTCCCCCGCAAGCCGACGAAGCCCTTGCAGCTGATCAGGGCAGTGAATTGGCGGCGCCTGACAACACGACTGAATCTCTGGGTTACTCACAGCTCGACCTGACGTCTGAAGCGCGTGCAAATTACTCCACCTCCGATGATGATGTTAGCCTCACTTTGCCGACACTCCCCCTCACGCTCCAAAAGGTCGATGTGGCGGGGCGCTCGTTGATGGAAAACCAAGGCGGCGACCTCATCAGTGTGGCTGATGGGGATGTTTCGAATGAAAAATGCTTGAGCAAGGATTCGCCCAAGTTCGCAGTCGAGTGTGACGAGCCCCCTCCTTCGGAATTCAGCTTGAGTGACACTCTGAATGCACCGACAAGCAGCCGTGCAGATGAAAGCGAGCCACCGTCGACTCCTTCAGCTAATCCCACCGAGACGAACCTGGTTGAATCAGCCGAGATCGACCTGGTTGAATCAGCCGAAACAAACTTGGTTGAATCAGCCCAGATAAATCCGGTTAAATTAGCCGAAATAAACCCGGTTGAATCAGCCGAAATTGCCGTGGTTGAATCAACCGAGCTAAAGCTGGTCGAATCAGCCGAGGAAAACCAGGTTGAATCAGCCGATTCTTGTGCGATCGATTCCCCGGAAGATGCTGGACCACGAGTGAATGAAGAAGTGGCCCAGAAGAGTCATGTTGCCTCGGCCACTCTTCGGGAATCCATGTCGGAGCCCTGCGTGGTAGAGCTCTCTCCTGAGGCTGAGACCGATCAGTCCTCATCAGTGATGCCCAGCAAGCCAGTGGAATCCGCTAACGATATTTCGCCGCCGCCCGCCACCGCAGATAACCAGGAAGACTTGTCGATTGTGACCGGGCTTAACCCCCCTGACCCTTCGCCAGCCATCCCAACTCAGCCCGATAATACCCCAATCGCCGATGGCGACGAGTCGACTAAACCCCTCGAGACGTCGCAAACTGACAAGGACCCCGTTGAACATGGCCCAGTAGATTCACTGCAAACTGGTCGAAATTCAGCGACCTTCCCGAGCTCAGGCCCGGCCGAGGCCGATGGTGTCAACAGTCGGTCGCTTAACCCAACGAATAGGCTGAGCTCATCGAGCGAAATAGTTGACCCCTTATTACGATCCAACAATGTCAACGAGTCCCTGCAAGACACGACGCAACGGGTGACAGTGGACGAATCGCAAGGTCTGGCGACTGAAATTCTCAAAACACCCGAGTCCGTCCTCACCAGAGGCCGCACCCGTCGTGTGCGCTCGATCTCAGTATTCTTCAGATCAACCAACAGCAAGAAAGACCCAGCTCATGGCTCAAGCACGGCTGGGGTCCCGTTGGCCGATGAAGAGAATCGACCGTTCGGGATGAAAACCCTATCGACGAGAAAGTCCTTCAGTATGCTGAAACGCAAGAGTGCTCTCTTCTCGGGCAACCGAACCCCTCATAATCAGCCTGTCCCTCCTATTCCTGGAACACTCGGTGCTCATGTCTCCAAGGACCTCCAGGTGCAACACACCAGTCACAGCGACGACAAGGTGAAAATATTCGAGTCGGTCCAAAGCAAGATTAGTACACCGCCTGTTGAAAAATCCGACACCCATACTCCCTCCAGCCCACAGGATCATGAAGTGAGATCTGAACAGGTAGGCGTCTTTCCCTTCTTACTGCTTTCACCCCTGTTTTAGTGCTGACTGGCTCTGAATTATGCAGTCTTGTCCTGCGGCTGCGACTGTTCCATCTACAGCCGACAGTAAGGATGACAAATCTGGGCGAAAGTTTACGATTTCGCTTGCGAAGCGATACTTCAAGGGAGATGGAGGACGAGGAGGGGCTTCGACAGGCGGCGGACAGCCGGCGGAGACTCTTGAAGGACCATTCGCCTCGGTGATCGGTGGGATCGGCTACTCTCCGTCCGCCCATCGACTCAACACCTTGAAGAAGGGGCGCACCCTCAGCTCCTATGCTCCCTCCCCCGTCTTGAAAGACCTCCGCCTAACTGGCCTCTTCTCCAAAATCCTCGGCCGTAAAAATCACGCCGGTGAGATCTTTCAGGACGTTTGATTCCCTCCATTTCGCGTTCTTTCTATATCAACATCCCCTCTCTTGTGTACTTTTATATATAACTCGTTCCACACGTGCCAAAAAAAAAAACAAAAAAGAGATTGAAATACCTGGCGCTCTCCTTTTCTTTTTTACCCATCCACCTCCTTCCGTGAAACACGAAGAGGAGTGGTGACCAGATCAAGTTTCCAGATTCCCTCACTTCTAATTCTCCATATTAACTTATATATAATATATCTTTGTACGTTTGTCTTTGCTGTCCAGAGCCGTCTCTTGATCTGCTTATATACACTCTCGAGTGTTTTTCTTTTAAGTTATCATCATGTCTTTTTTTTTTTTTTTTCTGTTGACTGCTTTTCTTTTTTGAAAGAAAATCCCTGTCTTTCCTTTTTGTTTTGTTTTAAGCTACAGATACATTGCAACTGCCAGAGAAAAGTATACTCGCACGTAACAACAGTGAAATGAGGGGGCCGCGGGGTGAGAGCGCGGCGGCTTGTAAAAAAAAAAATATTCAAGACATGAGAAGTTTTGTGTTGATCAGCAGTCCGGGGATGGTGGAGAAGGTTTCGATCTGGGCGAGATAGAGGGCGGCGGGGGAAAGACAGGAACATGGAGCACGGGTTGACGAGGCGGGATTACGCTTTTGCGAGCGATGAATGTGGATGCTGCATCATCCACTCGACATGGTTGCCCAGGTTGAACAGTGCCTATTATCGTCTCACTCACTGCTGCCCATCAAACATACTATCATTGCGCATCACCACCCCAACCAATCACCCTGGTACACAGTCAAAGAAAGATATATATACGATACTATGCAACAAAAAAAAACAGCTTGAGATGCGAGAGAGAAAGGAATCAAGTGTGTTCGGACGGTGCTTCGGAGATGCGAGGAGTTTTGGGAGGGTGTGGTGGAGATGGTCTTAGTAGGTTGTGTTAAGTGGTAAGGTAGTTAGTATTATTAGTCTTATAAGGAAAGAATTTATCCTTTGAAGTTTTAGTTTGAGTGGTATATTAACAGAAGAAATTATTGGTAGTGGATCAGATATAGTGGGTAGTAGTGGTAGTAGTAGTGGAGGCGACCAAGGCGGCGAGGATCTGGCGCTTCTTGACGAGGAAGAACTGTTTCTCGTACTCGTCCGTACAGCTGCGCAGGTCCTTCTCCATGATGTCCAGCTCCAGTCGCGACGACTTGGTCGACGCTTCCAGACGCTTCACTTCCGCCTCCATTCGCTCCAGCCGTTGCGCTTCTGTCCGCGCCGCGTCCCTCTGAATCGTACCAGTACATCCGAATCCATTGCTCTCTTCCTGCAGGCTCGCCCTCATGCTCTCTTCCCGGAGGAGGCTCGTCTTTCTCATGTTCGTCTGCGATGATAGTGGAGGGGGTTCCAAGTCTTCAGCCCGATCGAACCTGGCTCTTTTTTCCGGGCTCTGGAGCGCCGTCTCGTTCGCCGAAGCTCTTGTGGGGAGTGCTTCTGATGACGAGTCTAGCTGATCAAGCTTGCGTTTTTTCGCCGCGTTTTTTTTGGCCACCTGCGCCTTCGTCGGTGGGTGTTGGTCTTCTTTCGTCGAATCGTGTGGGACCAATGAGGCGGCGACTAATTCTCGGCTTGTGGTGCGTTCAGAGGGTGTCGCAGAAGGGTTTTTTGCCCCAGGAAGAGGGCGAGTGGGTGCTGTTGAGCGAGTAGGTCTGTTGACCGTGGGAGGGGTGGCTGGTTGATGTGTGTGACAAGGTGGTTCAGATGTAGGTGGCTTGTGAGGTTTGGAGCCGGATGATACGGAAGAGATGGTATTATTCGGAGGATTCTTTGGGTGAGGAGTGGGAGCCCGATCGGTGGGTTTTTTTCTAGAATGGGCGTTGTCTGCTTTTATTGAGGGGCGGGTGGATGCGGAGGTTTTGATGGGGGGAGGCTGTTCGTGGCGTCGAGATGGGGTTGGGTTGGAGGGGTGGTGGTGGGGTTGTTGATCGCCAGTGCCAGTGCCCATGGCCAACCACCTTGGATGGTCGCGCAGGACATACCAGGCGGAGAGGAAGTCGAAGTGTTTACCCGCATGGTAGTAGTAGTCTTCCTTGGCGACATGGACGAGATCCGAGTCGGAAGATTGCCTGCCTAGACTCAGCGAGATCTTCTTCATCTTGTTGTACACGGCGGAGAATTCCAGTGTCTCGGCGCAGATCGTCGCGAAGCGCGCCCTCATCTCGTTCCTCCCCGGGAAGATGCCTCTTTCCGTCATCTGTTCCTCGCATTGGTTCAGGAAGGGTAAGGAGAGTGGTGCGGTCTTCTTCTTGGTCGAGCCGAAGCTCCTCCAATACTTGGCAAGCCATTCATCTGCGTCTGGTTTCGTTTCTGGCCATTCTTCATCTGGGTCTGGTTTGACTTCTGGCGCTTCATCTGGTTCTAGTTTTGTTTCTTTCTTCCTACTGGATCGTCTTCGTGGGGTCTTCCTTTTACCTTTTGTGTTTTTCTTGTTGTTGGTTGTCATATTATTATTTTGTTTTCTTAATTTTAAAAAAAACCACTTTAAGGACTGATCGGGAGAGAAGGGGGTTTACTGCGGCACAGAAGGGGGGTTAGTGTTGCTGAGCACTAGAATTTAGGAACCATCAGATTCCAAAGTCCCTCATCTCAGTACATCCCTTCCTTCAAACAACAACAACAACAAGCTTCAGCTTCGGGACTACCCATCAGCACCACCATCGTACTCTCCCCCGACCTAAGACATGTCGAACTGGAGATCGAGAAGCATCTCAAGGAGGAACTCGGCCTCAAACTCGACACCGACCAACAACTCTGTCCACAACATCTCCGCCATCTATCAGCCTCAGACTCATCCTCACGAGACCAGCAGCATCCTCCCTGCCAACGGGGGATCCAATGTCCCTTCCGTCATGGAACACCCTCCTCCCTCAACTTTGCTCCCCCAACCGCAGCAGCCTCAGCTAATAACCGCATAAACCACCACCACCACCACCACCACCACCATTCATCTCACGCTAAAACAGTCTGCAAACATTGGCTACGTGGACTCTGTAAGAAGGGGAACTCGTGCGAATTCCTCCACGAGTATAACCTCCGCACCATGCCCGAATGTTGGTTCTTTGGGAAATACGGCTTCTGCAGTAACGGCGATGAATGCATGTATTTGCACGTCGATGAACGCATGCGCGTCCTGGAATGCATGGACTTCCGTCGAGGCTTCTGTCCAAAAGGTCTCTCTCTCTCTCTCATCTGAACCCAACCATGTTTGGACACATACAATAACCCCATCAACCCTGTTTTAAGGACCAAGCTGCTCACAAAAACATATCAGAAGACCCATCTGTCGACTATACATGGCGGGATTCTGTCCCTATGAAAAGACCTGCCATATTGGGGGACATCCCAAGTTGGAGGTAGACCCAACACCCCGCGGTAACCCATACATCAATTCCTTCAATCCTTTCGATCGGCCTCGAGGTGACCCCGATCGTCCCACACTCAACAATCACTATAATAACGGACCACCCAACGGCAAACCATTGGGTCCTCACAAACATCAGCAACAGCAGCAGCAGCAGCAGCAGATCATGCAAAACCAACATCTCCATCCTCAGCAAGCACAAGTACCCTTCCAACAACAACCTAACCCATCAACACCCAGCAGTACGCCCTTAAACCCACATATGATCCAACATCAGATCAACCTCAAAACCAACAACATACTCAACAACCATCATCCTTATCCGCACCTGAACCCCTCCTCAAACCCCTCCCTCCATCCGAACGACAGTCTGCCGAATGAGGAGCATTGGGTCCAGACCGATTCCGGGCCCCGCAAGAAGCGCAACTTGGACGAAGTCACCTGTTTCAAGGTCCGTCATCCCCCAATTCTCTTCCAAAAAAAAACAAAACCTTATCATCATCTCTTGTCTCTGTGGTTCTATTCTCGCAGTGTGGCCAACGAGGCCATTATGCCAACACCTGTCCCAATCCTATGGTCCCCGGTAATCGCGGTGGCGTCGTAAGAGGGCCCGGTGGCCGGCTCTTGGGCGACGACGACATGCTGCCTGTCCTCTAGCTTCTCGACTTGTTTTCCCTTCCCGCTTTGACTTCTTCTCTCTTCTCGTCAGGCCAGCCTCCATTTTTTGTGTATGCTCTCTCATCATCCCTTTCTTGTTTCTTTTTATTCTTTTTCAAGAAATTCATCATCCATAAACCAACCAAATCAACAAAAAGGGGGGGAATGTCCTGAGTCAGATGATGATCGATGGAAGTACAGAGGGTGGGCGGCCAAGCCAGAGAGTGCAGGGAAATAGGAGACGTACTTCCCGGCCACGTGTCTCGATGGTAAAATCCTTGTGCATTTAGTGACGCTGGCCAGCATGGCTGGACCTGATACCGTTATTGATGTTTCCGTCTGGCAGTCGGATTAAGGGTCGTCTGGCCGCACAGGCCCTCTTAATACTGTGTGGATATTCTTTCTTGCGAGTCTCCAGAGCATATAACTCCGTCATGGTCGCGCAAACACACAAGTGTGCATGGTGTTGTGAATCACTGTCCTCCGCTGCAGACACATATCCTCCAAAAACCCCTACTATGAACTACTACTACTGCCCTTTTTTTTTCTTTTGTTTCTTGTTCTCCCCGCTCACAACCAAGATTGTGTCCGGATTCCTTTTTCTCTCCTGATTGTCCATAGCCGTAGCCCGCGAGTGAAACACGTTCACATGGATGGCGCTGCAGTCCATCAAGGAATGCCAGACTCGCTATCCCACTATGATGTAAGAAGTGCTTGCTGTAATCATGCGCAAGTGTACATGACAGATCCTCCCGTGCATACTTCATATTACTTTTCTCCATCCTTCTGCGCGTGAAGGGTGGTCTTTTTGTTGTAAAACAAGAACTTCATCGACTCGTCGAGAGGTCTCCTCCTCACATCTCGGGCCCGTTTCCTCCAGGCACAAGCTTCGCCATTGTATGCCGAACCCGAGCCGACGATCGAGCCGAGATATACGAATGGTAAGTCTGTGAGTTTTCTTTTTTTTTGCAAGGGAGAGAGCTGTAGCATCCAGAAGAAAAAATGTTTCGCTTACCATGCACTTCAAGGATTGTTGTGTCCGACGGATCGGGCAGAGAGGGGATGAATTGAGAGTGAGCGGATGGTGAGCGGGTCAAGAGAAACATGGAAGAGGGAGGTGGACATACGATTTGGTTACCATTGAGAAGGGTTTGTTGAAGGGTGGTTACTTTCCGTCCCTCGGCTGATGTCTCGCTGTGTGCCGGATCGGTTGTGGGTTCAAGGTGATTCATTCGGGAATAAAAGGCATCAGGACACGTGTGGGAAGCACTCAAGGCGCTCGTCATACGGTTCTGGAATGTCTGGATGAGCTGGGAAAGCGGATGACGGTGTGTCTTACAATTCTGTCACGTCCTCTAGCACCATATCTACCGGTCAGAACGCACAACCAAAACCAAAAACAAGTCCGTCATTGATACCGACAATGAGGGCGCAAAATGTAGTGTTGTCAGGATGACGGGGGAGCCATTCAACACTTTGTCTTTCAGGCTGCAGTAGGACTTACTAACGTAATCGTCAAAGCCCAGGAGTTTCCCGGTGAATTCGCGTCCGGTTTTCATGATGACCCAGATGCGTGAGCCGATGCAACGATCGATGAGTTCTACGGAAGCAGCCAAGAGGGAGGAGGGAGTGATTAGTTTCTCTGTGCAACACAGTCGTGTCATCGCATCCTATCTCTGATCCGGGGATGTGCGGGATGAGGTGGTTACCCAGGGGCAGGATCGTCGAGCTCATTCCTAATCCGCGTATTCCTCTCGCTCCCTTTTGTCTCGGTGATGGTTGGCGTTGGCGTGTTAATCAGTCTTGACGTATTAAATCGTTCGAGATTTTCTGCTCCAAAATGTCTGCGCGTCTGTTGAAGACTTGTCACGCAAATTTATACACGAAGCTTGAAGGTCAGACAAGGAAGCCCTTCCATCATGGCTCATCTCCTGAATTTTCTCAAAACTCAGATCCACACATCAAAGTGGTTTACACTTTGAAAGCACAACAAAGATACTATTTGATACCCAAATTCATTTTTTTTTCACTCCTGATTTGTTTTGAGTACTAGAGAAGAAAGTCTACCAGGTCAAAATGGCATGAACTAATTTATTCTCAGAAGGGTTTCATGGTCTGTGGATTGTAATATTTGAATGGTGCAAAGTTTAAGGACTTGGGAGGACAATTGGTAGGCCATTCCTTGGTCAAGACCTGATGCACCCTCAACACCTTACAAAAACTGTCTCAGATATCAAAATTATGATTTGGAATTTTCCAGTGAATCCCTTTGTGCCCCGAAATTTTGGCTTTGGTGGGGTTTCTCTCAACCCTCCTGCATGCTTGCAGATGTGAAACCATTCTTGGGCTACAGGTTGTGAGGGTGCTTCATTAAATAATCTAGAGAAATTTCATACATCACTGTGGATGGGTGAAGTCTCATTGAGTTGAGAGTAGAAATGTGATCACCTGGATTCGGTTAACCCAGCACCCCAGAGAAGGGAGAAAAATCTTCCTGCAATGATGTGTGTTCCAGGTGAGCAATGTAACTGTTTGGTCACAGCCAGTGAAGCCAGGCTGAAAGGTTTTGAAGCACACAACAAGACAGGAGATAGAGATGAAGATAAATATCTTACCATGGTGAAACAGAAGAAGACCACAGTCACAGCCTTCACATCCTTCCAAATCAATTTTAAAATTCTTTTCCATTTCATAGATCCTGATTGAAGATACCTGTTTCACACCTCTAGTAAGCCAGCCAGCTCAACCATTAGAATACAAACCTAGAACTCAACTGTCTCAAATATTCACTCAACATCTGATTGACTGTACTTTTCTTCCTTCAAGCCTTGCCCAAACTCTTGTCTTTCTTCACTTCATTATTTTCCTTACCCTTGCCACTCATTTCATACCTACTCATCCCATGAGTAGCTTTTATTCACAGTTTATATCTCTCCCTTTCCTTTCAAAAAATTTATTTCTCTTTTGTTTACAAATTGCATTTACTCTCTTATCTTCCTGAATTCCAATTTTTCTAGTTCTCCGTTTTAGAGACTGTGAAAATGAAGATGTGTCTGGTGGGGCTGAAAACCATGACCTCAGAAATTTCAAGACACATTCTAGAGTGCTGCCTTTACCAACTAGGCTAAAGACGCTTCTGGTGGTCATGGTGGTTGGGCAGTATTGGTCATGGTTCAACTGAGG
>SMGU01006093.1:0-12025 GCA_004348175.1 Puccinia novopanici
ACCTGTCTCCAAAGAGGAAGCAAAGGCGTGGGTAAAGGGTAAGGCTCAAAACTCGCTTTGGGTGTTGACCCGAAATGATTAGGTAGGAGTGGGGATCACAGGTCTTGATCTTCAGATGTATCACTACAGCATTGCTCCACCATTGCTTCAACAGGATCTATTTCCATAGAGACTTGATTGGAGAGGTCTTGATTGGAGAGGTCTTGATTGGAGAGGTCTTGATTGGAGAGGTCTTGATTGGAGAGGTCTTGATTGGAGAGGTCTTGATTGGAGAGGTCTTGATCGGAGAGGTCCGGCCGAGATGGAACAGGAACTCTCTTCAAACGACGAAGTTCTAACGGCTGGTCTGGTTAATAGGGAATAGGGGAATGGCGTTAGCTTGAAGTCAATGTTGTTGAATACGAATACCAAGTCGCAAACCCTTTTTAGCGTATGCTTCGCATAGCAACACCAGCTTTTTCTTTGACAAGCCAGACGTTAACAACGGGAAAGGCACCAATATTTCCACAAGTTTTTGCTTATTGTAATTGTTGTAATTTTCCGACTGTGTTCCTTCATTATTAGAGGGTAGTTCTTGGTGATTGGAGGTGGATATGGGTTGGTGATTGGAAGGTATTCGTTGAGGATCTGACGCTATTTGTTGATGATTGGACGGTATTTGCGGGGTATTGGAGGATCCTTGAGTGACGGGTCGACCGTTTTGAGTAGGCAGATTGTTAGATGGTGCTTGAGCGATAGGTTTGGGTGGATGTTGGCCCTGTTGATGACCCAGAGAAGTTTGTAATGTTTCGTACAGTTCAACTAGCTTTTCCTTAAGATCGCGAGTTCTGAAGGGGATATCGTTCTCGCGGAGAACCTCTTCTAAAGCCTTCTTTGATAGTAGTGACCCTGGAAAAAACAATCTAGCTACTCAAAAACAGATCTCAAGTCAATTTGCGGAAAGAATCAACAAACCTGGGATCCATGATGACTTGTTAGGAAGGCTGGGTCTCTCGGTTTCATGATTGGCATGATTATCGGTTGTAGAACAAGATCGATTGTCGTCATGTCTGGGACCGAGATTGCCTTGATGCTTGGAACTGACTTCCTGATCATCCAAATGCGAAGATGAAGCGGTGTTTTGATGTCCTGGGGAAGTTGACTGAGTTCCTTCTGGATAATCCAAACTATCTTTACGTTGTGAGGAGTTGGCGAATTCAACAGCTGCAAAAAGAGAGTGGAAAAATGAATGGATTTTGTTCATGTAAGAGAGTCCTTCAAAGACGTACAATCTTCATCCGGATTATCTTCAGGAATATAGTCTAAATCTGATTCTGCTTCACAAGCTGGAAAATGATTATGACCGTGAAGCAAATCATCATAAGGAAAATGATCAGCAACTGCTAAGATATATTAAAACCTGTAAAACGTATCTTGCCATTGTTCATCATCTTCATCCGAATATTCCGAATCATGGACTGGAAAATAATTGTGCCAAGGAAGCAAATCAGCATAATAAAAAGGGAGACAAAAGTAACGGGAGACATATGATGCAATCTCCAACACATACAGTCTGCGTCATATTGCTCATTATCTTCAACATAGTCCAGATCTGATTCCATAGCATGAACTGGAAAAAGGTTAAGGCAGGGAATTAAGCCAATCATGATAAGGAACAGGGAAAATGATTAGCAGCTGCTACAGATATAGCAAAACCTCCAACACGTACAATCCGTTTCACGTTGCTCACCATCCTCATTAACATATTGTAAATCCGATTCCGAACCACGAGCTAGCAATTCATCATTGCAATTGGGCAAAGTACCATGACTGAGGGGTGATTGATCATTAGCAGGTGACAGGTTGTTGGTGAAAGAATATTTCTCATGGCTGCGTAAATCCGATTCCGAACCACGAGCTAGCAATTGATCATTGCAATCCGGCGAATTACCATGGCTGAGGGGTGATTGATCATTAGCAGGTGACGGGTTGTTGTTGAAATAATATCTCTCATGGCTGGATGGGCTTAGAGTGTCTAGTGGAGACTTATGATTGAGGGAATCAGAGGGAAATGCTTTTCAAGGAAAGTGAGAGTGAGCAAGCAATTGATGAATTGCAAGATGGCCTAAAAACACGCACATTCTTGAACAAATTGCTCGTCATCCTGCATGAAATCTAGCAACAGTCGAAGAGATGCAGCAATGATAAGCAAATGCGACGTAATTTTCATGATGTATATAAGTTCAAATACATACAGTTTGTTTGACATGATGCAACCTCTTGAGGAAGATGGTCGAGCGGAGATCCTGCACCACTAGCTGCAGAAATCTCATGGGATTCAGGCAAATTATGATCGTGTGGCGTACCTTTATTCCACGTAAAAAGAACCTCGCCACCAAAGAGGGATTGCTTCGGGGGGGGCGACGAACGATTGGGTTGGGGGATAATAGTAGGCGACCAAATTGGTGGTGTATTTGACGAACCAGGAAGCATAGGCTCCACGTGCTGAGGTATAGGCAGGCTCGGGACATCAAAGTTGACCATGTTGGAATCCGCGCCATGACTTGACGTTGCTTCAAGACGCTCATTGAAATGAGGTTCCGAAATACTTTCAACAATAGTATCGTCAAAGAACGAGTGGGCATTGGACATAATCTTCGAGTCACAGCGCTCCAATGTGCCGTTCGATGATTTGCGGTTTTTACGAGACTTCAGTGTGAAAAGTTCTGCCCTACGGCGTACTTTGTGGATGATTGTGAGCTCTTGAGATGAACGAAGTTCTCTGTAGCTGTTTTCCAAACTTTGGCGGTCGTCTCGAGGATCCCACGGCATTCCATGTTTGGTCAGAGCTTGTTGTAATTGCGTTGTGGATAGTTCACTTGCTGCATGTGAGACAAAACAGCAGAATCGGTCGTATATTCAACACATCATAAGTCATACACATATTGTTACGACTTACCATAAAAGCTTGACAGACTTGACTTCTGAGCTATTTGATGGTCAAATCCGGGCTCGGGCGGCGATCGTGGACGTTTTTGAGTTTCAAGTTGCTGCGGACCGGTCTCAAGATTTTGGCTTCTCGGAAGAGGGGACTGGTAAGATTGGATCAAATCAGCACAATTCACAACTTAAACTTGTGATGGGGAATGACACTTACATTCAAAACAGACTGCTGGCTATGCTGTTGAATTCGAGTGCTATTGAGTGAAATAGCCGGACCATGGTACCTTGGGACCTTGTTTGGAATTTCATCGTTGTATCGTGCACACAGCAAGATGCACAATCGTACCAGATGCTTCTTGCTATGGGAAAAATCATACCTAATCCCGTGCTCCTTCAGAAAAGCCGTGACCCCTTTGAGAGACCTAATGCCTGCATTTCAAAGTCGTTAGATGCAATTTTAAAGGAATCAGCCTATGGGTTTGTAGTGCCGCACCTTTGACGTTCAACCGTGACATCGACCTTTTACGTTTGCCAAGTACAATTACAGCTTCGCCAGGGGTTGCTTCGGGGGTTACAGTGTTGACTGGGGTTGGTTGGGGTTGGCAGAGCGTGGAAGTCACCTCATTGTCGACTGAGTTTGATTGGGGTTGATCGAGTGGGGAGAGCACATCAGGTGCTTGATTTGTATTTTGGGAGGTTGGTCCGGGGGATTATTTGTCACGGGAGAATCAATGGGTGGGACACGATGAATGTGGGCGTCATTGGTGACTGGTGGGTGACTCGGCAAGTTGGCCAAGGGTATATCTTTGCTGGAGCATTCGGCCGGTGGTCCTGGGATATCTCTGCTGGCACGATCGTCTTGAATTCTGGTCGGTGTCTGTCTTGGTAGACTGGCCAAAGGGACATCCTCGTTGGAGCTTTCGTTTGGTAATCCTGAGACATCTCTGCTGGCACGATCGTCTTGATTTCTGGTTGGTGTCCGTCTTGAAGACTGGCTAAAGGTACATCTTCGCTGGAGCTTTCGTTTGCTAATCGTGAGGCATCTCTGCTGGCACGATCGTCTTGAATTCTGATCGGTGTCCGTCTTGGTAGACTGGCCAAAGGTACATCCTCGCCGGAGCTTTCGTTTGGTAATCCTGAGACATCTCTGCTGGCACGATCGTCTTGATTTCTGGTCGGTGTCCGTCTTGAAAGACTGGCTAAAGGTACATCTTCGCTGGAGCTTTCGTTTGCTAATCGTGAGGCATCTCTGCTGGCACCATCGTCTTGATTTCTGGTCGGTGTCCGTCTTGGTAGACTGGCCAAAGGGACATCCTCGCTGGAGCGTTCGTCATCTCTGCTGGCACGATTGTCGATCGTTATCCGTCTTGGTGCCAAAGGGATGTCCTCGCTAGAGCTATCATTTGGACTGATATCAGCGTTCTTTTCTTCTCGGCGGCTTTTGAGCCGTTTTGACGATCGAAGGGGAAGATGGGCGGCTGCATCTTCATCACTTTGTCTTCCTGGTTTTTTGCGCTTCTTTTGAGGGCCACGACGAACCGACTGTCTTGATGGTGGGCTGGGGTCGTTGTGGGAGATGTGGAGGACGGGTATTGGGGCATTATTTTGACGAAGGTGTTCGGTAGCCGGTCGTTTATGAGAAGCAGCCAATTGTGTGTATTTGTTTACAAGCTGCCCACGAGCAGCCCGGACATACCGCCAACTTGGAACTCTTTCAAGATCTTACGCATATCGAGCACCGACAAATCAGCGGCAGCTGTAGAAGCGATGCAGCGTAGCGGAATATCAGAATTGCCCAGACGTTTTCAGTGTTTTTAACATACGTACACTTCCAAATTCCCGATTTGCAATCCTCTATAAGCTGTGACGAGCCGACAGTCGGTTTTTCTGAGGCTCTTTGCAAAACTTCTTGGGTTGAAGATGCAATAGGGGAAACGGGGTGTGGGTAACATTCCGGACGCTAGATCTGAGTTGACGAGCGCTTCGAGGTAGCTTAGGTGCTTTGGGCATGGTGAAGGATTGTAGGACCTTCAACAGAACGAAAACCGAAGCTTGGGGAGAAAGTGAGCATGGAATCAGGGGATCGATATGTGTATTTAAATATTTTATAGCTGGGAGCCGAGGGAAATGAATGCGTAATTACGCAGTAAGTCAGCGCGTCAGCTGACTGCAACAAATACACTCACAGTAATTTAGATTTGAATAAAACAACTACAGCGCCACATCGATGCCAGAGTACCTTCTGATCACTTCACAATATTTTTCTTTCTTTCCTTTATATTTAATATAAATTGATAGGTAATAAACAGATAATAACCACTTTTTCTTTCACGATTCAGAGCACATCACAAGGTCACTGAGCCAGAAAACAAGAGCACATCACAACGTCACTGAGCCAGAAAACAAGAGAGCACAGATTTGTCTATATTCTGGGCCGCATAAATGTGATGTCTTGGTATGTGTGGTATGTATGAGAGCTTGAAGATCTACGGCATTGCAGGAACCGACCAATGCATGCCAACAAAATTTCCCCGCTGTGCTTCTTCTTTCCTTATTATGATCCAATCTTCATCGTTAAGATTTTCCCTAAACACAAAACATGTAAATACAAGTTAATCACAAAGCGATTTACTTAGAAGTTGGAAGCATATTCACAAGCTGAACGTTTCGGCTGACGGAGCCACACCCATGGCCTCCATCTCCACGACTTCCGGTCCCTCGCCATTGGCCTTAAGCTTGGTTTTCTTGACCTTGCCCATTTTGGTTATTTCCTCAATGTAGCCAGCCGCACAGGAATAAGTCGCAATCGCCGCACGTAGCCGTCGAGCCTCGAGTCCGTTGCGACAATTTTCCTCGCTAGTTTTGACGACGGCATGGAACGGAGTGCCTTTCTGCAGCCATTCCTCGAAATCTAAACGAGCATTCTTCGCGGCCAGGGTCTCCAACGCCAGAACAGAATCTCGAGCGTTGTCACTACGATACTTCCGCTCCAAGTCTAGACGCTTGATTTGTTCCTTGTTGAGTCGATATCCATTCTTCACGAATTTCGACATCCACCATGCAGATAACCACAAGTCGTCTTCTCGGATCGCTTGATGAATTCTTTCAAATGCTAATCTTTGTTCTTCACCTTTAGGACTCATGACGGGCTGTAGTTTCAGGCAGCACTGGACAGTTTTGAAATAATAGCGAGGGGATTGATGGGGCTACACAGGTAAGACGTCAAGACTCAAGAACGATTTTCTTCTTTTCGAGATCTCAAGCTGCTCATCAAATATGTATGTATGTACTCTCACTTTTTGTGCCCCTTGTGGTGATCCACTGATAACGTTGCCAAGTTCCCACTTGATGACAAGAATTCTCTGACATTGTTGCAGCTACCTACAACTTATACGGCTAAACAAGGTCGAGTCTAGAGCCCATACATAGCCACACCTAAACCCCTATGCGGTCCAAAGGATGTCATCGAGAAATATCTCAAGTTTCCCTGGATTCCGCAAGTCAATTGATATAAATAATACATCTCAACCATTCTGTTTACGCCCAATCAAAATCCGTAAATCTTGATGGGATCGGCAACCAAGGAACTGAACCGCAGTTCATATGTGGAAACTTGCGTGCGGTGATTTTCAAAGTGACTGACGAAAACATATCGATTGACATTCCCTTCTAGTTGCTTTTAGTGACTTGCTAGGCGACAAAAGTTACGATAGGCAGGCAGGTGAATATCCCGGTAGCGGTGTCGTGCTAGTACCCACTGTCCCTGTTGACTGGTGCTATCGGATACGTAGATAAATGGGTGTATGTGATATAATTATTTATAGGCGGTAATAAGGTCTTCATTTCCCCCTCCTCCTTGCGACCCGCGTTGATGAAAAATAGTCCATGCTTACTCAAGTTTGTGCGGCTGGCTTACTCTGTCTAGCTAGTTGGCTCATTCCGTTATTTGAGCGTATTCTTATTTTTTCCCAATCTGCGTTCTAGCTTTTACTTATCTTGAGTCCACTCTGTTCCTGCTCCCAGTATTGATATTCAGCTTATCCATCAGCTTCCCCCCGCCTCAATCCGCCGAACACTTACCCTCTCGCTACTTCTTGGCGGAATTTACCTCGAGTTTTGTTACCTCTCGCAGCGCCTTCTCTTCAAGTCAGGCCACCTTCAAGTTCAAACTTACCGTTGATTGCATCCAGCAGCCATCTCAATATTTAGACTCACTTTCCACCGCTCCTAGTCCTAGATTTCTTCCACCCCCTTTGATCCGCTCTCTGTTGCCAGACCTGGTCATATTTCACCTCGCTCCGCTGCGACCCTTTGGGCAGCCTTTTCAGTATATCAGCTTCTCACATCAATTGCGCCCATGGTGGACCGCATCTCACGTTTTGATGCATACGCCCAGCATATTCGCATGGCTGACTTAAAAGATTTTGTTTGGCAAAATTTTCCGAAGCTCGTGTTCCTGCAGGACTCAAGTCGCAGGAGCTCCGTGATTTTGTAGATGGACTTGTCGCAGTGAGCACTTCATCTTGAATTTAATCAAGGCACTTTTCCAAACTAATTTGCCAATAATTCCCAGCTCATTCTAGTGCTCGGCGTGTGTCTCGAACAACTGCTGCCAACGCATCCCCGGAGATGATCCAGTCCTGATCCAGTCCCTCAGCCACCACCTGCCCGCCGTGCTCGAGCAGCCACTCGTCGTGAGCCCCCCCGGATGATCCAGTACCTCAGCCACCACCTGCCCGCCGTGCTCGAGCAGCCACTCGCGGTCGTGAGCCCCCCCCGGATGATCCAGTACCTCAGCCCCAACCTGCCCGCCGTGCTCGAGCAGCCACTCGTCGTGACCCTTCCCGGATGATCCAGTACCTCAGCCCCACCTGCCCGCCGGCTCGAGCAGCCACTCGTCGGGACCCTTCCCCGGATGATCCAGTACCTCAGCCCCAACCTGTCAGCCGTGCTCGAGTCGCCACAAGTCTTCATGAGCTTCCCGGAGATGATCCACACACTGGACGCCCCACCTGTTAGCCGTCTCGAAATGTCAATCGCTCTAAATCTTCCATTGATGATCCCACCGAGTCCCCACCAATCCGCCGCAATCAGCCAGCCGCATCGGCTCAATCAGGTCAAATACCTTCTAGAGCCCTCCGACGGACTGGTCACTACCCGAGTCACCACCTACCCATCATGGTCAACCAGCTGCTCGCAATGTCTCCAGACCCCCCCGCGCACACCAGCCCGTTTCTTCGGCCCATCCTCATCAAGTGTACCCCAGGTCACGAACTGCTGTCTCAAGTGACAGGAATCGGCCACGAGTTCAAAGCATCTCAAGATCCTCCTCCAATGAACCGCCTGCCCAAAGCCGCCCAAACTCACAAACAGCTATCACGGAGTATGATACTGGGCCACCAGCTCTATCCAGTCGCCAATCTGGAGCTCACCATCGGCAAGCTTCTGTCCACTTTGCGGATCCAATAATAACCCGGCCAAGTCAGGCATTCAGACATGACCTACCGACGGCGAGTACTCAACAGAGCCAACCAATACGTGGTATTGCCCATGTTGCCCCACCGCGCTCAACAGTACCGAAAGATAAGAGTCCCAGAGATTATGTGACATGCCAGACTCTTCCCTCGATCATCGATCTGATTCTGATAGTGAAATCGACGAGCTAGAATATTCAGATTCAGCATGCGAAGAGATTCAAAAAATTGCCAACAATTCTTGCAATTCTGAGAGCGAACCTGAAATTGTCAAGGCAGCCTCATCTCACCATCATGTCAACCCCAATAGCAGATATACTCATCAATATCCTACCTCAGGTCAGGGAAAGCCAAGCATGCATTCATCCAAGGCCAGTGTGCGAGCTCCCACCGATGACACAATCAACCAATTGTACACCCAACGTAATCATCTGCCGATCAGGAAACACCAAAATCAGACCTATGCTGTCAATGATAGAATGCACATCTCTGGCACGCGCAACCATCCAACGCAATCTTACAATCCACCAATCAACAGACAGGGCGGTTCATCTTCAGACACACGCACCTTGCAACGCCACAACAATGTTCAGCCTCAACCCCAACCTGCAACTCTGGCTCGTCTTCTAGTACACAACTGAATGTCGAACGGACGAAACGCTTTGTAGCAGCCCCAAACGTCTACAACCCCAGCCATCCACCAACAAAGAACATCCCAGTGACCATTGTCCGACCAGAAATCAAAAACACCGCTCCAAGTGTGAACCGTACGTTTGTCTACATGTTTTGCATTGGTTTCTTTTTCTCCAAGTGTCTAAGTTTTCGAGTGCGGTTCTGTTTCTTCAGCAGCCCAGTTAGTAAATAAAGACGCCGCCGCTCAAAAGCCTAACTACAATCCAGTGGAAATGCCCCCTCGCAAAAGATTTCCCACCCAGAGGCCCTCGGAAGAATCAACAAGAAGATGTGATCAGTTCCGTTGCTTGCCAGAATCAGACAATGAAAATACAATTCATGCGATTCACTCTCGCTTGGAACATCAACAAAGACAAATCATCCATTCCTTGATACCCGATTCCCGAAATTCCTGGCTTCCTGTGACTGACGCTAAAATCATTACTTTGGCTCAAGAATCTGCGTCTCAACCATCTCAAATCATTACACAACCCCGAGTATGGCTTTCCTTGACCGAGCCGTCGCCCCAACCCAAGGAACCCGTTCAGTGCACAGACATTGGTAGGTTAACTCTGTCTCTATGCAGATTACAACGTTCTTGAGCTTAGATCATCCCATTTCCTCTCAAAACAGAAGCTCATGACGTTGCTCGTGGCCAGGCGAAGCCAGAAATCAAGGTAGACGACCAGCCAAAAGTGGACCACTCCGTTATGACCATTCTTGACACAATGGTTTCAATGCATCGAGATACACTCAACTTCTTGACAGGATCTTCTAAGCCCCCACCCGTTTCTTCCCCCAATTTCTTTGCCAAAGCTAACAGCGCTTCTGTCGCCCATGAGAAGCTCTCTACCGTAACACCTTCACTTTCAATCACACCACCCACACCGCAGTCCACAGCCTTATCGCCGTGCTTCAACGTACCTGGAGACATACAGACTCCTCTACCCCAAGGCACAAGTCTCTTCATAGTCCTGCGTCCAACTTCTTGTCCCTCGTTCCGACAGATGATAGGCCAATTGTCAGTATTCCTCCTCGGGCTCATTCCTATGGCGTAACAAGGCGTCCCGAACGCTCGTCAGCTCAACTAACTAGTCCTGTAGCTCCCACTTCCAATGGTAAGCCTTATAAACTCAGTACAAGGAAACGAGAATACCCACTAATCATCTCAAATTTGTGTTTGTTCCAGACATGCAAGCCAACTCATCAGCAGCAAGCTTGGACTTCACCAGTTTCAACTTCAGCAAACAGGCCGTTGCCTTGCCAAAAACCGTGGTCAGTTCTTTGATGTGACGTCTGCATTAATCATCTAAATTTTGTGATGCTGATAATCAAACCTAATACTACTAATAATCAAATTTACCAATGAGAAAAGATACACCATCTGAATTCAGCCCCAAAATCGAATCCGTTGTTGAGCCTTCTTTTAAATCCAAATTCGACAGCACCGCTCAACGTCAGGTACGCCTTGTTGGAGAAAATAGTGGGACACAACCCCTCAACCTCTCTGTCCAGCGTGCTGATGTCTCGCTGAAGAACCAAAGTGAGTTCTTTGTGATTTGTGTACACTAATTCCTCGCCCGACATTCTAATCACCACTCATGTTAAACCTGACGACCAACTTTAGCACAAGAAAAGGGTGCTCTATCCTCATCCGGTCGTCAAGCTGATGACCCTTCATCGCAATCGAAATCCGACCTACCCCTTGAATCTCCGACCAGACTTGGTGGAGAAAGCGAACCAAAAGCAGCCCTCCACTCTGTCCCGGATCAGCAGCGAAGTAATATCATTTCATTCCCCGATTCCGACGCTACCGCCAGCCTGTCGAGTCGGGGAGGTGTAGTTTATGCCAAAACTGAAAACCTTGCCTCGGGTATCCGTGCCCTTGATGCAGACAAGCCAAAACATAGCCCCAAGTTGCCATTCGGCGAGGTGTCGAAGCCGACGACGGCTACTATTACGCTTCCTCTTCCTGGCGATAACCTATCCACGAGCCAAGAATCTCAAGACCGGCTCGATGGTCCCAAAGTGCCCTTCAACGACTCGCCAAAGCCTGCTGCTCCTGCTGCGAGCCCTCTCCCTAGCAATAACCGTTTAACAAGCCAACACACTAAAGACCAGCTCGATAATCCCAAGGTTTCCTTGGACGACTCGCCCAAGCCTGCTACTTTGCCAGAACCTACCACTCCTGCTGCGTGTCCCCCTGGTGATAACCTGTCAACAAGCCCACCATCTAAAGAACAGCTCAATTCCGCTGAAACCAGTAAGATGATTTTAACTTGATCTTTCCTTCCAGGGGCATGGACCGATTCTCATGTAATGTTACAAATGCTTGTGCCGTCTTAGTGCCGTCACGAAACCCCAAGATTGCTAAATCTAGGCATTCACGACTTGGAAACATCGAGAGGGAGAAAGAAAAAATCAAAGCCAATGCCTCGGCTTCTAGTAAAGGCAAAGCCAAAGCAACTGATCCGTTAAACCAACAAGATCTGGCTAATGCATTGTCAGAGTCCATTATCGATTGACATGACAATTAAAAAAATTCTTGGGCTATTGATTCTGTACTAAACTCACTTGCGCCCCTCATTGCAGTCAATCTGGTAAAACAAAATTTCTATTCCCTGATTTTTTTGATGACTTCCCGTACAGTCTGAGTTCCAATCTTCCTTTCCATTTGTGTTCCTGTATCTGCTCCTGGATGAATAGTATGCTGCACAACTGATTTGAAGCTTTTGTGCCTTTGAGTGTTTACTGGTTGCTACGTGAATTTTGATGACTGGTGCCTGCAAAGAAAGAAATGAAGAAATAAACAAATATTTGAATACAGAGAAGAGAAGGGAAAATACCTCAAACAGCTAGGTACAATGTGTCAGGAGTGAGTGGAAGCATTATACCTTTGGAGATGACAGAGGAAAGCAGACAAGAAATGAAGACTAGAGAATCAAATATACCTCTAG
>SMGU01006094.1:0-15538 GCA_004348175.1 Puccinia novopanici
AGTCCTCTCTAGAGTTGAACTGTTGAGCGTTTCATCACACTCCTGTCCTCAGCTGATAAGCTTAGAGATAAATCAGTTGAGTCATAAAATATAATATTCTTTTCTTTAGCCTTGTTATCTATTGTTGTATCTCTTCTCAAGAAATACAACTTTATTTAACAAACCAATTTGTGTCCTGTTGCCACTCTAGAGGTACAGGCTCACAAGAGTTTTGAATTCCATTCCTGCTGATCTAGCTCCAATATTGTAATCAATCATGGGTTCTAGAATACTCTCCTAGACTTTGTGCAGTCTTGTCAGCCTGCCTGATGCCAAGGACTGATCCTTCTAGCTACAGGAGGTGCAAAGTAGCTTAAACTTAGAAAATTATATTTTCTTGTGGGCAGTTTTGAGCGTGTGAAAGTGTGTTTTAATTGGGGTTATCCATTTATATGAGGATAATAAAAAGAAGAGAAGAAAAAATAATAATAAGACAAGAATTATCTTATTATTAAATTTTCAGAGGGGCCTGCAAGCAGGGGTGGTTTGGATCCCTCTAAAAGGTGTCTTGCCATGAGTGAAGAGAACTTAGGTACCTTTGCACAAAGAAACTGGGGCCTGTTGAAACAGGGATGGTTTTGTTCCCAGAGAAAATAGAGAAATGTGGAGTATTTAGAGAAGGGTTGTTACTCACTGGTAAAGGGGCTGCTCTGAGGACTCCAAGAGGTTGTTGGTGGTTGTTGGTGAGATTCAGAAGAGTTGAAATGAGGTAAATAGAGTTGCTTGCTGGTTGGAATCAGGAGGAACTGGATTGTAGTGATTTCTGTGGAATAATGCCTGAGGCTGGGATCTAAAATATGGGGGGAGGAGGGCCCTCTTAAATATCATTTCTGGGTCCTCTATGGTCACCTTGCTTCGTGAAAAATAGTGGGTTGTAGCCTGGCTAGCCTGGTTGGGTTGCAGTAGCCTGGATTTGTTGTATTTAGCCAGGTTGGGCCAAGTATTGCTACTGCCTAGCCAGGGTTTGTTCTTATGGGTCAAGCCTGGCTAGTAACCATCTTTTTACGCCTAAAAGTATTGGTTACAAACATGTAACAACCAGTTGAGGCCCTGGCTTTGTTTAATCAGGCGTTGTTATGGATCAAAGTAGTCTGTTCTGGCCCAACCAGGTGGTAACCATACCATTTCCATGAGTTACTGGTTGGCCAGACGAACCAAAAAATTGTAATACATCATTTCTTTTCGTCTCTAGGCTTGCTTTAACCTCTGGGAGTTTTTACTGAGCTGTGGGGTGTCACTATGTACCTCAATTCAGTAGTTATGAGTCACAGGGGCACTTGGGGATTGTGTAACTGTCTGAAAACATCAATGAGAGTGTTTTCGATGCATCCAAGTGATTTCTGATAAGATTTTATTGGTATAACTATTTTATTTATTAATTTACTCTTTGTATTTTATTGCTTTTTTGTATGCAAAAAAGGTGTAAAAAGAAATAAAGAGAAATTAAAACAAGTTAAAAAATATTTCCCTTTTATTGCTTTATTCTGAGATTTTTTTATAAGTATTTTTATATTTTTTATTAAGATTAAAAAATATTTATATTTCTTTGTTTTTTATTCCAAGATTTTTTATATGTATTTTTATTTTTGTATTATTTGTTAGTTGGCTCTAAATTGGTAGCCAGCTGACAAGTCTACTTTCCCTTCTCTTATAGAGTTAGTGACAGGTCTACCCTGGACCCTTACAGTAGAGTGACTGTCCTTGTCAAAAATATTCCTCTCTCAGCCTTTCTTGATGCAAAAAATACTCAATAAGTTCATGTTGCCCAAGACTTTTCCTCATTCAATTCCACTGCTGGAGACAAACTCACTAACCTTGACTCAAGTTGATGAAGAAATCATTAATCAAAATGGGTACTTATCCTTTTTTGGTTCTTGCAATTACCTAGCCATTACCACTTGTCTCAATCTCTATTTTGCTTTTGGTTTTCTCTCCTTTTTCTAAATCTCCCACAATGTGCAATTGGTCAGTCATGCAGCATGTTCTGGGTAACATCAAGGCAGTTTTTAGTCATTCTTTGGTTGTTGAGCCATCTGGTAATAACTCCAAACATGGGTGGATGAAAACTGGGGTGGCAGGTTTTCCAGATCAACTCACAGGTCAATCACCACTTTGTTTAATTGTCCAATCCTCTGGGCAAGGTAGTGTCAAGCCTCTGTGGTTACCTTGACCTGTCATGCTGAATTTATGGCACTTGGGTGGGCAGCTTGACACTCCATTTGGCTTAAGGAATTGTATTTTGACATGAACAATTAAGCAATTTGTCAGCCTTAGAGACAGTAAGCCTGTCCAAAAGGCTTCAATTCCAAATAAGCCAATTTATTGAAATGTCATTTTTCTCTGAAAAGATTTTTTTTATCATTGCAAGCAATTTTCATAAATTAAACTAATTCTTCTCATAAGATTCTCCTTCTTTTTCTACCCATGTACTACACATCAGGTGTGGTATAATTGTGTTGTATGCCTGTTATATTCAAGGTTGAAAATTATGTAGATTTTCTGGCTGAAGAGAAAATTGAATATATTCAATTTGACTCTCCTCCCACTGGTCAGAAAACAGACCAGGTGAAAATTTTCAACCTCAGGCCAGACATCAACCAGAACCAGAACAGATCACACACCAGGAATCCAGAGGTCCCTTACTGCTAAGTCATTTTCCCATTGCACCCAGTGTAATCATCACTTATCAGTAAGTCACCTCTCCTGCTAATCTTTCTCTTTCTGTTTCACTCTCTCCTCTTTGGGTGGTCCTGAACCACCCCTGCTACTTATCTGCTTCTTTCCCCTCTTCTTCATCATTCATCTTGTTTTTCTGTGGTTTTTATCATCAAAAAAACCACATAGGTTTCCAGTTAAAGAGCCTTGGGTCAACTCCCTCAAAAACCTTGGACCTGGTCTTGATTCCATCATACCAGTGAACCTTCTGTTGAGTCATCCAGAAGAGACCCTCTGTTGAGTCATCCAGAGGAGGCTAGTGTATCACAGCTTTCTCCAGTCCTCACTTGAGTTGATCTGTTGAGTCTTCATTACCACTCCTGTCCTCAGCTTCATCAGCTTAGAGATAAATCAGTAGAGTTATAAAAAATAATAACCTCTTCTTTTCTTTTGCCTTGTTATTTGATTTTGTATCTCTTCTTAAGAATTACAAATTCTATAACAAACCTTTTGTGTCCTGCTGTCACTCTAGAGACACAGGCTCACACAATTACTCCAACCCTGATTTGCAAAAATGATGCAGATTTCAAAATTGCTAAAGACAACTCTGCAAACAAGCGGACCAGACACTCACACTGAGAATACTTCTATGTTGTGGTCCGTTTTCCTGTATTTCTGGACAGAAAAATTAAAAATTTCTACTTTTAGCACACAACCACTCAAGATATGGTCAAACAACCTCAAAAATGGAATTTTTGGACAAAATAAACCCTAGTCACCCACTGGAACCACCCTCATAACTCTACTGGTTTAGAAGATACACGGATTTTGCCAGTCATGGTCAATTGTTGGGGGTATTATTTATTCATTATCAACCCATATTGCATACTTCATGCATATATATATTGAATTCCTTTCACACATTCCAAACCACAACTTGACCCATTTCTTTCATATTGAATTCCTTTCATTCTGTTTGCATATCAAAGGACTGCATGATATTTGTACAGCAATATTCCCTCAAAGCAGTGCTAGGGCTGTGTTAAGCTGTGCAAGGCTGTGTAGTCAGGCCAGCATAAATCCCTCATCATGTTTCCCTGCAGCTAAAATCCCTCATATTTTACTATATAAGGAGGCCTTCTGCCTGCCATTTGTAATCCCATCATCCCATCACCTCACATATTGGGCACTGGTCAACAATTACTCAAGCACCTATTCTCAGCTGGGTATTCTATCTTATATTTTCTTATCATTCTTATATCAGAAATATATATATATATCAAAAAGTCTTACCTTCACTTATAAGAGGAAAACAAAGAGAATAACTCATCAGGTCCTGGGTTCAACTCCACCTGGATACAACTTCCTCAACAGTGGCCTTACCCAACTAGGCTATTTCGCCATATACTCAACACAGTCTTTCTTTATTTTTATAACCCAACCCAAAGGACCCAAGTTCAATTCCTAGTCAAAGAATATTCTCCATCTTCTTTTTCATCCACCTTCCTCACCACGGTTCATCTCCATCCATCTCTACATTCTTCATCCTCACTCACCCTGGCCAAATAACAACGTCCTTGGTTCAATCCCCACCCTCATCAAAAATCAAGAAGGTCTTCATTGAAGAAGTCAACCATCACCTGGAACTCTGAAGCTATTCCACAACACCAACTTCAACCTATTTTTTCAATCAAACAGCTCATCTTGAACACATCCTCTATCACGTTAATAAAAGCTGCCAAGCGTACCTTGGTGGTCTTGTTTTCTGATAGCATAGAAAGGCAGAGCTTGCAACTCCATCATACCTTTCTCAATTCAACAAAAGGTTCTAACGAGCACTTTTGAGTCTTACAATGTCAATAAACAGCTTCACTAAAAGCGCCTTGCTATTAATGGGCAAGCAGGATTTGAAGCAGCAAATGTAGCTGTGATCAATGCGAGCAGTCTACTGACTGTGAGAAAGACAAGCACACCTGAAAGCCACAATTTTTAGTGAGATTGAGGTTAGATTTGAATGAGAGGAATAGAAGAGAAATGAATGAAACAATGACAATAATGAATGAAATGAGAAATAAAAGCAGCAAATGTAGCTGTGAGCAATGTGAGCAGTTTACTTACTGTGAGAAGGATGAGAAAACCTAATAGATCAAGGATAAGTGATAAGAGACAAGATCAAAGTTAGAAAACATAGGCATAACTAAAGCCCCAGTTTTGAGTGTGGCTGAGAGATCAAGGATAAGTGATAAGAGACAAGATCAAAGTTAGAAAACAAAGGCATAACTAAAGCCCCAGTTTTGAGTGTGGCTGAGGTTAGATTTGAATAAGATGCATAGAAGATGAATGAAGAAAACAATAACAAGAATGAAGAAATACAATGGTACTAAATAGGGTTGTAGCTATCACATAAGTTTAGAGTTTTCTGCAATCCTCAACTAGAGTTCAAACCTAACTGATCCCATGTTGTGGCCCGGTAGTTGAAAGCTTGATGGAATGTCATGTGTGGTTCACGTGGGGTTCAATAGCTATTGAATGGGTCAAAACCAACACTCAGCCCGTCGAAATCTTGAACAATGCCTTTTGAGAGGATTTTAGCCAGCCTCAAAATGTTGGCACAAGGTTGACTGGCATGCACGCTATGGCAAGTACCACGGATGAAAGCATGCGCTGGCTGCAAGACACATGTGCCCCCCTCAATTTTTTGTCTTACATAAATTTTCCAATGTTTGTTGATTGAGGTGAAAACACTTTCTACATTTGCTCTTTTGCCACAGGTTTGGAAAATTTTGGTGGGCCACGGGACCGGATTTTTTTTTCTGTCACTCTTTGTTTTACTTATTCTTTGTTGTGTATTTTTGCTTTCATCTTTCTTTGTCTTTTTTTTTCTTTTTCTCTGATCAATTTTGATCTGTTAGAGTATTACTTTGTGAGGGTTAGGGTTAGGGTTAAAAAAACTCCCACCAATTGGAGGTCCGACTCCCATACCTCCATTTTGGAAGTGCATTCCCCAAAATAGCCCGTCTCTGGCTCCCATTTGGGAGTTGGAGACCATGCAAAAAATAATAAAAATTTTGGGTGCCGCGGGAGTCGGCACATTGGAGGATCCTGTGACTATACCATCATCAACATGTACCCAGATGATATCTGGATTGGGTTTGAGGGAGTAAAAAAACTTCTTGTGCCGACTACAGGCTCGTCCACTGATAGGACTACAGAATTGGTTTGACTCGTCCACTGAACAGACTACAATGACTCGTCGGATCCCAAAAGAAAGAGAGATTATTATATATAAATCTTTTAGACAGTCGAGCACTCTTGCGAGAGGCTCATAACCTGTTGTAGAGTGAGCTCGAAAGGAATGATGATTTTCATTTCATGTCATAGATCAGTCTTAAATACTATATACAAATACTTGTGATGGTCTACTTGGTCGAGGAATATGTACATGTCACGATTATGTACCAACAATTAGCACACCGACTCCCAAACTGGATGTGTGAATTGGAGCACCGACTCCACAAATGGACGTCTTCTGGGTCCTGGGAGTCGGAGCTCCAATTCTTGGGAGTCTTTTCTCCAAGGCCCTTGTGAGGGGGTGGCTGTTATGATTGGATGTTACACTCGATATTAGCATTGTACATAGATTATGCTTATAGTAGTTCTCTCAAATACTCCTCCCCTGGGATGCTGGTGATATCTTTTCCTCACCGCTTTTCCTCACCGACATCCCAGGTAAGCTATTTCTTCGTGATCTCTTGTCTTTTATTTTATCATTACTTTTGTTTTCACTTCTATTCGATTGCAAGCCAATATTTCCCATCACGTTCAGTGGGCCGGCTCCATTGAAACGCATCAGTGGGCCAGGTACAGCAGCTAGCGGGGCAAGTCTTTAATGCCGATTTGACTACCATATTCAATGAAATTAATGCTAATAAATTAAACGTCTGAAGCTCACCTCTTCGGTGAAATCCCTAGACCAGTTCTCTATCGCAGGTGCGTCTGCTGCCGGGATTGAGTATAAGACAACTGACCGGCCGATGCTTGCTTGAGCGAGATTTAAGCCCCACTTAAATACTCTCAGAGTACAAAGCTGATTGCGACGGAAGCCGAGCCCAGGTTTCACATCCTGGATACCATCCTGTCCTCGTGTTTCATTCATGCTGCGCCAACTCTGCGTTGGAGCATCAACAGAGACTGAACAGTGCGGATTTGCCACACTCGAAACTTCTCTAACCGAACCTAACAAAGTCTTAATTTATTACTCCAGTGGCTACCTTTTTGCCGTTGGTGCGAGTGAAGCATCTTTCCTTCTTTGAACTGTCCACTCTCGTCAATCGATCATCCGCGGCTGGCGCAGCAAGAAAGAAAATGATCAAGGGGCTTGCCTGGCTGTTGATTGTGTGGGTGGCAATCATCTGCGTCGCAAGTGCGACTGAGGAGATTCTCCACGGAAGGCAGCAGCTTGTGGAGGCCTCAAATAAAGCTGCCTCAGCGACCACTGCTGGTCATGCAGCTTTTCCGCCTGTCGAAAGGGAAAGCCGCATAGCCCATAATGCGCTGAACACGAGAAAGAAAGCAAGATTACAAACCGATGGGTCTGATGATGCTCTGGTGATAATTGGTCCGGGAACTAGAGGAGCTTATCCTTCATACCCTAGATCTTTCGGTCAGTCTTCTAGGTCCGGGGTCATCTCTGTATTGAACAAAAGCCCCATTCACCTTTCAAATCATCATGAACCTTTCAAGTTCACGAGTAATGATCATTGGCTATTTCCATTCAGTGTCAGCTTGGAACAAGTCAACTCTCAAGCCAGCAGCAGTACCACAAGTATAGACTTATTTTCTGATTTCGATAAGACCCGCGAGACGGACGCATGTGCCTCAACCAAACATTATATACCTTCGGAAACAAACCCACCGGAAATTCCCAGTGAGTTATTCAATCTGAGAAGGAAGACACAGTTTCAAATTGATGCTCCCATAAACCGAGGACCCTTGGGAAATTCGGTGACTCAGGAAAAGGATGGCAGAAGTGGTACCAAAAGAAAAATCTGGAACCCATGGGGCCATCCGCTGCCTTTGAAAACTGGTGTTACCTCGGATGAAACTGATGCACAACACAGTTATGCCACACCAGACTTCCGATCTGGCTTCCGCTCGGAGCAGCCGAATCGATTGTCAGCTGAAGAAAATTACATCGCTACGACAAAATTTAACCCGCAAGAAATCCAGCAAGTCACCCCGCTTTTCCAGAAGGGAATTAATCAACCATCCTATCAGAATGCAGGTGCTTCCGCAGCACCAATGTTGTCAACAGGTGGCAGAATACCTCAGGAAATGAGCCGAATGGCTGGACAGAATGGGGAAAATGATTTTTTATTTTTTAAGCCAACCGAGAAAGGGGCAAATGGGAATATTTGGGGAGCTCATCAAGGAATAAATTCTTCTCCTAGTTCACAAACTCAACACAGCCTCGGAGCGGAACAAAAAAATTTATTTAACTGGCCAAAATCAACAGAACCACTGTTGAATCGATCCCCCAGACCCCAAAACAATGTTTTCGAATCAAGACATCAAAGTTCATCATCTGAATACCCAGAACACATTCATCAAATCTTATCAATTCCCAAAACTCACCAGCCAGAAACCATTACTACTGTTGGCAATCATCCCAGTCGAATTGATGGTATGACAATTTATGGAAGGATAAAATTTAACACAGATCTATTCAAGGGTGATGGTCCATATCAATTAGAAAGAAGCTGTGTAGTGAAGCTACTGAATTCAATGCCAATACCATCTCAGGGGAATTTTTTGTTGACAGATGATCAATTGGATGTGGCCTGTGTATATCTGAGAAGCAAGCATTCAATTGTGTCAACCCTTCAATGAATAAAATAGGAATATTTATGGGTAATATTAATAAATGGTACCAATATTGGAATACACATGCAAAAATAGATCCAAAATATTTCTATCATGCAGAGGGGGTATTGAGATACCGATTTGTTTTCCCACTTTTCTTGCTTTATGTGGAGATGATAATTTCCATCATCCCATTCAAGCGAGAATTAAAATTGGGCACAGAATTGGACTATCCCAAGGAGATGAGGAATGCAATTGAGACATTTCTGGAATTCAACAAACTGATCAAAAATCCACCACAAAATAGAGAATCAATAATTTGGATAGAAAAGCGAAGGTATTTCAATGAAGCTTTATCCCATAACAGGAAAATACCTTCTGCAAGTCTTTGGCCAATCATTGAGTTTTGGATGGAATCTCATTATAAAGCTGTCTGGAATAAAATCAGAAAAAGTAATGGTGTGCATGCATGTGACTATTTTAAAGCTTTTTTAACACCATCTTTACCTATGGAATTCAAACTCTGAATGAACATATAAGTTGTTCTCTACCCATGAGTAATCTTTTTATTGTTTGCTCTCCTTGAAAATCTTTCACCAAAATCTTTATTTAGGGAATTTAGGATATGACCACATGTCAAATCTTTTTTTCTGAAAATTTCTGTTCCTTTTCCTGGAAAAATAATCCACTTTGCTCATGTTGAAAATTGAAAAAACGATGTTTTCTAACTTTTTAATCTAATAAGCCTGTTCACTTGAATTTTTCAGTTATTTCTGTGGGGTAATCTTGATCTCAAGATCTCCCTGATCATTCTTAACTGTTGTTCCTATTCTTCTCACCCAAATCCCTCAAATTTCAGTCTAGCATTGTTAAATTTTCTTGGTTGTTGCATGCATGCCTCGGATTCAGAATATAAACAAAAAAGGCATAATTATTACCTGATAATAGGGAAATGAATTAGCAGTAAGGTTTTCTTAAATTTTGAAGTCCTTTAGGGTTAATTTGGTGACTCTGGTTCATCCCAATCCTGAGGTTCAAAATATTGTACGCCTCCCTGATGCCAAGAAGTAGATTCCTCTAGCTAAATGGGCTGCAAATATGTAAAGGATGGATATATAATGTTTTATGAGGATTCTTGGGAGGTATTTGGATCAATAGACCAAAGGATTATTGGCTAATAAGGAGAATAAAATAAATTCACACGTGCCACAGAAAGGAATAATGAGGAGGGTCCTAAAAGTAGGGGTGTTTAAGGAACCCTCAAAATTCTAAAACCTGATAAGAATTGTTTTGAGAAGAACTGGGGCCAAAAATCAGTGGTTCTTATAATGCCCAGGTTTGGTGGGAGGAATCTACAGTTGCGAAACCCATATTACTGTATTGACCTGCCCGCAAAATGGAATCCGGGACGCGGCCCGACCACCAAGTATCAATTAGGTCAGGACATTAGGATAACCACATTTTTGGACTCAGTGGACCCTGTAGATTCTTAAACTATGTCGGCTATGTTTTTGGATCAGCCGTTTTTTTTTTTTTTTTTTTTGAGACCTCTGGGTTCGGACACCCTCAAAAGCCATACTCTAAGAGCATAATTATGGGCTTATAGTATGTGTATAGCGCCTAAAGACATATGTATGGTCTTACAGGGTGTCCCATAGCTGAATCAAGCAGCCTTGAGCAGCTCGGCATTGATCAAGGCATCCCATTAATGCTGCAGTGGAGCGGCCTTGGGCCTCAGCAGCAGCATGACTTGAGTCACTGTGACTAGCAGTAGCTTTCCAAGTATGCCATCGGTCAAAATCAGCCAGTTTTTTCATTTTTTTTATTTTTTTTGCTCAACATTCCGGACAGGCCAGAAATCAGTACAGTAATATGGGTTTCGCAACTGTAGCAGAGATATGTGAGCCTGTGCCCCTAGAGTGTCAACAGGACACAAAGATTGGTTTTTGAAAGCTTGTTTTATTTTGAAGATAAATCAAATAAGTTCAACTAGGCAAAAAAAAAAATTTAAGCTCAGGCACTCAACTCAGAAGAGGAGGAAAAAGCTTCAGTGACAGCCTCCTCTGAATGAAATTGACAGAGCGTCTTGGTAAGATCAAACTCTTTTGGGGAACTAAGTCCTGATTTTTTAGGCAAGTGGACAAGGATCTTTAAGAGGAAACCTATGTGATTTCTTTGCTGTAGAAAAACCACATAAAAACAGAAGAGATAAAGATTAGAGAAGGAGAGAAAACAGGTGAGTAGTAGTGGAATGGTTCAGAGAACCAATCCTGAGGACAGAACTGAACAGAAAGAAAAGATTACTAGGCAGATGAATTCCTGTTAGGATGTGATCATGTAGAGGCTGTGAAAATGAAGATGTGTCTGGTGGGACTCAAACCCACGACCTCAGCTATGCTGAGACACATTCTAGAGTGCTGCCTTTACCAACTAGGCTACAGATGCTTTGTGGTTGCCATGGTGGTTGGGCAGTAGTGGTCATGGTTCAACTGAGGTGATAAATCATGGTAGCGCACTAACTTTTACCTCAACAGATCACACCAGTGAGTGGGAAAAAATCCTAACAGTGAGGGATCTGGGTTTCCTGGGTGATCTGAGTGGTTCTGGTTTTTTCTGGCCTGAGGTTGAAAATTTTCACTGAGTTGTTTTTTAGAACCAGGTGAGCTTTCAAATTGAATATTATTCAATTTGTGTTTTCTAACTTAGAAATCACTGCTCATCAACCTTGAAAATATCAGGCATGCAAAACAATCACACTACACCTCATGTATTGTACGTGGATGGGAAAATAAGGAGAATCTCATCGTGAGAATTGGTTTCTACTCTAAAAACTCTATGAAAGAAAAAAAAGTAAGAATTATAATATTCTATTTATAATTCAAGCTTTTTGGACAGTTTTACTTTCTCTAAGGCTGACAGAATAAGACATGAAGATGGGTTTGAAGGGTGTGTTGGTGACTTGCAAGAGATACTGAAATTCTTCTTAGGAAACAGTGAACACCTAAAAGACTGGTGTGAGCCTGCCCCTCTTAAGTGGCAACAAGGACGCAAGAATACTAGAGGAAAACAAGTATTTTAATAAAATTAATTTTTTATAAGATAGTATTTCTTTTGAGATAATGAATTTCAGAGTAGTTAATGCAGCTTGAGCTGGAATAAGTGGAAAAAGTCAAAAACACCTCTTATACAAAGAAAAATCAAGAATTTATGACTAGAGATATTCTGGTCAGTCCAATATCTTAAGCCAACAAAGGGCTAAGGGTCTTTAAGGGAAAACCTATGTGGTTTTGTTTAAGGTAACAAACCACAGAAAAACCTGATAGAACAGTAAAAGAGGAGAGGAAGCGGAAAGACAGATGACAGAGAGAAATTTGGATACTTCTAGAAAGCCAGAAAGAAAAGTTTCAGTTGATAAAAGGAGACTCACTATTTATCCCAGACACTGTAAGGTATGAAGAATAAAGGCTATGAATTGTCCTTAATTTTTTGGCTGAGTTCCTGGGTGATGATCCCGTTCTTGGTGGTTGTAGTTTGAATTGAGGGACATAATGAAGCTTTACAGAGGATGAGATACCTCTGGATTCATCCTCTGTGAAAATTTTCATCTGTACAAGAAGAATTAGGAATTTTGGGACATTCCTTCTGTATATGGATAATGGGAGGCTTGTGGGAGAGTTAGAAATGAATATATGAATTTTAATGGACTTTGCGCATGCAAATAAAGTATTTTTAACTTTGAGAATTAATATAAACACCATTCTTACTCAACATTGAGGTAAGAGTAGGAAAAAAGGGTCAATAGTGAATGTGTGAGCCTGTGCCTCTAGAGTGGCAACAGGACACAAGATTGGTTGTAAAGTTTGTTTATCTCTGAGAAGAAAGAACAGAACAATACAGGGCTACAAAGACAAACTCTTTGAGGCTCTGATACTCAACTCAAAAGAGGAGGAGCAAGCTGGAGTGTGACAGCCCCCTCTGGATAGAATCAACAGAGGGTCTTGGTAAGAGTAAACTCTTTTGGGAGACCAAGTCCTGATTTTTTAGGCTGTTAAGCCAAGGATCTTTAAGAGGAAACCTATGTGGTTTGTTTGATGGAGAAAACCACAGAAAACCAGAGGAGAAAACAGATTAAGAAGGGAGAGAAAACAGGTAAGTAGTAGAGGAGTGGTTCTGAGAACCACTCCTGAGGACAGAAGAAAACAGAGAGAAAAGGAAACTAGGAAAATGACTTACTGATAGGTTATAGTGACACTGGTGAGTGGGAAAACTTCCTTGGAGTGAGGGATTTCTTGGTCCTTGGTTGATCTGATGTGGCTCTGGTTGGCTCTGGCCTGAGGTTGAAAATTTTCACTCAGTCTGGTTGACTCTGAGCGGAGTGACCACCAAATTGAATATATTCAATTTGTTGTCTAGCTAGAAAATCCACTAATTTTCAACCTTGAATATATCAGGCACACAACACAATTATACCACAACTCATGTTCCATACATGGGTAGAAAAAGGAGGAGAATCTTATGAGAAGAAGCCATTTAATTTATCAGAACTTCTTGTTATGATAAAAAACTCTTTTCAGAGAGAAAATGAAATTCCAATAAATTGGCTTATTTGGAATTGAAGCCTTTTGGACAGGCTAACTGTCTCTAAGGCTGACAGAATGTGGGTAATATTTAGAGGAGACTCAATTAAAAAAAGTTTATAATGAAGCCTTTATGGTAGTATATAGTTGGTATATACTGTCTCTAAGGCTGAAAACTCGAAACTCAAATTTGGATTAGTGGAAATCACTGAATAAGATGATTTCTGGCAACAAAAAGCTGGGGAAAGATCTCTAAGGAAGAATAGCTTCCCTTTTCAGTCTTTCCTGGGACCCTGATGAAAAATTCATAAGGCTAAAAATACTGTTTGTGGTCCCTTGTGATTTTTTTGACATGTGGAAATTTCAGTATAAGGTATTTTTTTATGGGGGGTTGACATGCAACCCCCAAAATTGGTTGGCAACTTTTGGGGTTTGCTGAACTAAAATATGGGGGTTGCAAACCCAACCCCCGTTTTATGAGGGGGTTTTCATAAGGGTATCTTTTATAAGGGTAATTCTCTGGCAGGGGTGGATTATTTTTTTATAAGGGGGGTTTTCATGAGGGTATTTTTTATAAGGTTACTTCTCCAGTGGGGATGGATTGCAATGGGCATCACCTGCATTGCTTCATGCCAGCCATTTTTTCGGGGAAAAGAAATGGAGGTTGCTGATATCTGAGAAGTCTGGGAAGTTCTCATTGAGAAGGGAATGTGCTCTACAAGCATGCTTCTTGTGCGGCGGCTTGAAATGCTTCATACTAGGTTTATAAGTATATAACAGGTGCTTCTGGGGCACTCTTGTACAACCACCTCCTGGATGGTGACCAGCAGGAGAACTAGTGAAGATGCCCCACTGGTGTGTCTGCACACTGGCACATCGCCTTGGTGGAAGTGATATGCAATATTGTGGTGGGGCTTGCCCCAGAAACTGGAAGCCACATAAAACATACAGCCAATCCAAGAAAGCTTGCCAACTTGGGACTTCTTTTTTTCTTACTTCAGCCCCCCAGCCAGTATGCCATTGACTGTACAGGAAAATAGTGAGCTGGTTTTTTCTAACTTTCTTGTTTTTTAGATTCACATTTTGAGGCCAACACCAATTGACTTTCCATGAGAAAATGGGTAAAATGCCTCCCACCTTGTGAGGACCAGCCTGCTGGAGCACTGCCCTGGGGCCTGGGTCCTCTCAGTTTAGCACTTTGGATACCTGTATACCAGTACTATAAATCTGGGTGGCTGATCTTGGGTGTGGCTGAAAATAAAATAAAAAATGAGTCAGAAAAAAAGATTTTTTTGGATTGGCTGTAACTGGAAGTGAAGCTGGCAGGGGGCACTGGGACTGAGCTATGTATGTACAGCCAATCTGAAAACGCTTGCGGTTTTGCAAGCTTTTTTTCTGCTTGTCCCTGATGGTGCCATTTTTGACTGCCTTCATGAGTTCCTGGTTGAGTGGTGGTTTTTCTGTCTCCTTTTCTTTCTCCATCTTCTTTGTTTTTTCAACCACTTCATCCAAAAGGGAACCATCTAGGAAAATGAGGCCAAAACCAGAAGGGGATCAAAGAAGAAATTTAAAATTCTGGAGCCAAAGCCTAAGGTGTGTTATTTTTTCAAAAAAAAAGTATTTCCAAAATTAAATCTATTTATTATGAACAGGAAAAGAAGAAGAGAGGATTCCCAAGGAAGACCAAAATCCAAGAAGAATCAGAAGAATCAGAGGTAAGTTTCAATCAAATTAAATATATCTTATTGATTGAATTTGACTTTTTTTTCTCTAGGCAAAGAAACCAGTGATGAGGAATCAGAAGGATAACTCCCATTGGATTTGTTTGAATAGGCATCTAAGGAATCCACTGAGGTAGAATAAATTAATGATCCTATTAAGACTGTAAGATTATTCCTCCTCAACCAGAATTGATTGAAGTATTTTTTGTTGAAATTAGTGCTCTTTTCCAGAGATCTGGAATGGTTCTTGAGCCAGTTCTTACAGATGGATTCAGGAAGTTAAAGATGATGGTTGGAGAGAGGGATGATTATGAGCCTTACAGGCCTTCTGAATTATGTTTCTAATTATTACTCAATTTTTTTTGAATTAATGAATCCTTTTATGTTTCTGTGAAATTATAAACTGGGATGACAGCCACCTTGTATTCAAAAACCAACACATACTCAACTTCTGCCTGCAGTTTGAGCACCTATCATGACTTGGATATTCAGAAGGTAAGTCCCTCTCAATGGCATTCATTTGGTGATTTATATCATTACTATTTTTTGATTTATACTTCCTATAAATTATTTAGTATCATTACAAAGATAGCATTCACCCACCTGAAGCTTTAAAGGAGATTTCCCTGATTAAAGATGTTCTGGGAAATGGAGATTGCTGATGTTGAGCAGCAGCAGTCAGCA